>CAUYQV010157206.1:0-16044 GCA_963574575.1 Galagoides demidoff | reverse complement strand
CCCGCTCCTCTGGAGGGGCTCCCCGCGGGCGCGTCGCGTGGGTTGTGTGTGGGGTGTGTTGTGTGTGGGGTGTGTTGTGTGTGGGGTGTGGTGTGTGTGGTGTGTGGGGTGTGTGGGGTGTGTGGGGTGTGGGGTGTGGTGTGTGTGGTGTGTGGGGTGTGTGGGGTGTGTGGGGTGTGGGGTGTGGTGTGTAGTGTGTGATGTGTGGGGTGTGTGGTGTGTGTGGTGTGTGTGGTGTGTGGGGTGTGGTGTGTGTGGTGTGTGTAGTGTGTGTGGTGTGTGTGGTGTGTAGTGTGTGGTGTGTGTGGTGTGTAGTGTGTGTAGTGTGTGGGGTGTGGTGCGCCCTCCCAGGCAGCAGGGTGTACCTGGCAGCAGTTGCCGATCTGCAGGCTGGGGCAGGAGCCCCATGGGGCGGGAGGGCAGCACTGCGGGTGACCTTCTGTTCTGAGCAGCCACCTCCGCTCCTGCTCTGGGGCCTGTGCCAAGGCTGCGCCGCCCACGCCACATCAGTCAAGCCAACATGAAAGGAATTAGCTTCCAACTGACAGGGATTTAAAATTCTTTTTCTTCCCCCCAACCTGGTACTGAAACAGCCCCCAATTGCTTCTCTTCCTCTTTGTGGGGATTTCTTCATTTCTGTCCTTTTCTCCCCTTTCCCACCCTGCTGGTGGGTCTGCCCGGTGTCCCTTGCTGGCTGCTGTCCCTCATCCTGATGCCCTAGATGCTGCCCCCGCAAGTGGTGCCTCTGAATTCTGCTGAATGGAGCCTGGGCAGGGTGAGGCTGGCTGCTCTGCAGGTTGGGGAAACCGAGGACCCAGGGCAGGAGATGCCTGAACCTTGTCACTCTTTGTACAGCATGGATGAGGTAGTTGAAGAGTGACAAGCAGGTGTCACTCCATGTCCTTCCAGCAGCCAAGGGAGACTCAGTTCTCTAGGGCTATATACGCATAGGCATGGGGGAGAGGATGGCAGATCAGGAGGGGTGAGGTGCCCAGGACAGCAGTCCAGGGGACACAGGTGGCACCAGGAAGGACATTAAGGACCTTGAAGAAAGGCCCTTCACATGGAAACTTAGCCCTTCTGCCCCAGACAGCCCTGTCCCCATCCTCTTCAAAACACCTTGTTTGGGGGCAGAGGAAAGGGTTTGTCCTTGACACCAGTAAGAGGAAAAATAGGCTGAGGCTTCTTAACCAAAATTGAGGTGTAATTCATATGCCATAAAAGTCACCATTTTAACCATTTTCAGGGGTATATTCCCAGGGCCATGCAACCATTGCCACTATCTAATGCAGAACATTTCCGTCTCGCCAGAAAGAACCCTGTACTCAGCAGCAGTCAATCCCCACGTGTCGCTCTCTGCCCAGCCTCTGGCAGCCACCCACCAGCTTCTGTTTCTCAGGCCTGCTGTAGACATTACACAGAAATGGACTCCTGCACTGTGGGGTCCTTGCAACTGGCTTCTTCTCTTACCATAATCTTTCTAAGGCTTGCCCACGCAGTAGCACACCGGGCCTTTGTTTCTCTTCATGGCTGGATAATATTTCGCCCTACAGCCAGGCTATATTTTATTTCCCTAGTCATCAGTTGGAGGACTGCTGTCCTTGCTTTTGGGGCCCACCTAGCTTTTCCTTCCTGAGGGCCAGGGCTCTGCTGTCCACCATTTTGGAATCTTCCAGTAACCCTGATGCAACGTGCCAATGGTTTCCTTGCTGAGCAGATAATCAAAGGGTACCCGAGAGTGGGCATGAACATCTGAGTTTGATGCTTGGCTTTGCCACGGGCTAGGGGGACTCTCAGCAGCCCTTTCACTGCACCTGGCATCAGTTTCATTCTCTGTAAAATGAAAGGCTTGGGCCAGATGGTCTCTGACATCTCTACCTGTGCTAACACTTAAGATGTTTCAGCAGAGCACTTATGAGCAGTCTCTGTTACCTTTCTGATAGAGCCAGAGGAAAGCAAGCGGCCGGCTGGCGTGGTCAGGTGCTCCCGTAACTGGATCAGTCTCCATAAGGCACTCATAACAGATTTCCCAAACCACAAAAATCAACATTGGGTGACAGGGAAGGAATGACAGACCAAAGTAGAAAGAAGAAATGTAACAGGGATAGAAGTAAAGTCTGGCATTTTCCCCGCAAATCTAACAGAACAGCTTTTGGCTGGCAGGGGGTGAAGAGTCGGGGTGGTAAGAGTCAGGGTCAGGGAGGTTATTGGACTGGACAGTGATATTTATAAAAGGGTTTGGGTTGATTCCAAATGAATCTCATTATGAGTCACAATTATTGCTGCCAAAATAGCCCGTGTGATTTTAGGTATATTAATAGGGTTATAGTGGGTGGAACAGAGGAGGTGGCCTCGGCAAGACCACCTGTGGTGTGGCTGCCGCACTCTGAGAGGGTGGCCACTGACGGAACAAGCCTGAAGCAGGATGGGTTAGAGCAGTGGTTCTCAACCTGTGGGCTGCGACCCACAGGAACTGTATTAAGGGGCCACGGCATTAGGAAGGTCGGGAACCACTGGATTAGAGGGTGAAGCTGTCCACACCGTGGTTTAGTCTAAGGAGGAGCTCAGAGTTTCGGCCTGTAGAGGATAAGATAGTCCGAGCTGTGCACAAAGTCCAAGGAACATCCCGAGAAAGGGACTCAACTACAGCCATGGTGACTTGGGTGGCTGGAATCTGAGATGGTCAACTGTTACCCAAGACAAGAAAGCACTTTATGGAAAAAAGAAAAAAAAGTCACAGGCAATGGAAGACACCCTGGTGAAGAGATGGGCACTACTCAGGAGGGGCACAAGTTTAGCAGATGGGGTGGGGCAGAGAGTGGGGAGGGACCAAAGTGCAGAGGAGTCCCAGGCCCTGGAGTCAGCTTTCACCGGGTCCTGCCAGCCACAGATAGCTGCCTGGGCTGGGAGTTTAGACTTAACACAGCAACAGGTGGTTCTCTTTACTACCTGAAACTCCCAGAGGTAAATTTCCTGCTGAGGCAATTATGTGTTACTCTGAGGCAACCATCTGTCTCCAATCCACCTAAGCCCTCATTTGAATCAGATAGGGTGATTCATGTGAAGTCACTTTGAAAACTGGTTTCTTCCCGAAACACCAGCCTGGTGCCCTGGTGACCAGCCACGCACAGGGCTGGCCCTGTCTGGGATTGGGTGGCAGGGTTGTCTTTTGCATACTAAGAATTTTAAGAGCAGAGGAGGGACTTACAGAATCCACCTATTTTAGCACAATTAGCCTCTTATCACCAAAATACACTCAGGCTTCCCTCTGCAGGCTGTTTGTGGCCAGTGGGTCAGTCACCAATGACATTCTCAGTATCAGTGGTTACTTCTTACAGACCCTGATGCATTCTGGCTACAGGCAACCAGTTAGGGATGGTGAAGGCCAGGCGGGGCTCTGCAGAGGCAGATGTTTGAAAGGGACTTCCCTCTGGCACAGACAACCGAGGAGGGTGACATTCTATTAATTGTTCATATACTTGCCCATGCAAATACAAGACAGGGCCCAGAGGGCTGAGTGACGGTGTTGCTGTCTTTGGAGAGGAAGGTGTGCTTTGGGAACACTGTGTCTTGCAAGGCCAGCACAAGAAACTCCCTACTCTCATTTCTGGAAGCATGGGGCTGCCTGGTCCTTAGGGTAAAATGCACCTTGGGGTCCTGGAACTCAGCTACTCAGAGCCCAGAACCATACAGTCCAAAGGGCTTTTGGGACGAAGGGCATCCTGAACTTAGGAAACAAAAGATAAGAGCAAGAAGAAGGGTCCAGCAAACCCCTTACAATCCCCAAAGCTGACACCCAGGTGGCCCCACACGCAGAGTTGCCGGCAGCACACAGATCTGGGCAGCCGTGGCTTTCCTGTGTGGTCCCTGCCACCACGAAGCCCTTGAAGTAGATGTTTCAGGCCAGGGGCTCTCACTTTCTTGGTGTAGCAGGCTGTTAACCTCCAGGGCCAGACCTCCTGGGTCTGTAGCAGAGAACTGGGGGGGATCCTGAACACCCCACCCCACCCCACCCTGGCCTCCACAGCTGTCACCTGGCACTCAGGCCCAGAGCACACCCTGGACATCTCCCTCAGAACACGTGGCTCCCATTCCTGACTCCATGTTGGCTTTGGGTGCATCTGGGTTTGTCCCTGCCAGCTATGCACCGTGGGCCTCAGAGTCTGACCCCTCCAGAGCTGCTGGTCTGCAGGAGGTCTCCTCTTGGGGGGTTAGGGAGGAGAGGATCACCCATGAAATGTGAATGATGCCCACATAATGTCCACTGTCCTCAGCCAGTGTGGCCCAGTGCTTATCTAAATAGACATCAGCTGCAGCATTTTGGAAAGGGGGCACTTCTGACCACCCTTTCACTGCTCAGAATCCTTTCTTCCCCAGACACTTGGTGTTCCATGCTATGCCCACCTTCTTGGCCCCTCTGACCCCAGTTCTGAGCCTCCACCTGCTTCCCACCTCCCTGGGGCTCCTTAGCCTGTTCTCTCCTGCTGACGGGAGAAGCACCAGCCTGTGGACTCCATCCTGCCCTTCTCTGGAGGGCTCCACAGACCACTGAAACAGGGGCCTCCCAGGACATGGGATTTTCCGTGCTAAACCAAGACCAACTGAGGGAAAGAGGGCAGTTGGTCACCCTCCCCACCAGGTACTTCCCTAGAGTCTAGGCCAATGATTCCTCAACTTTTTTTGATCCTGGATTTCTCTGAAAATCTGAAGGCCAAGGGCTCTCTCCTCAGCAGTGTCCATGGGCGCATACCACATCATATTGATGCAGGACAAAGTGGCACCATGACCTGCCACCTTAGCCCTGGACCTGATGACATTGTAGCAGATGGAGGAACCAGCTTGATATCCTGCAGACACCTGCGGGGAAGACACTGGCCCCATGCTGTCTCCTCCACTGGACTTCTGGATAGTCAATTTCAAGGATGGGCCTTCCTGTGTGCTCTGTGTGCTCCACACTCATTCCTGACTGGTCAATTTCATGTCACTTTCCAAGGCCTGAAAGCTCATTGGACAACTGGCTGTAACTGATGAGGACCCAGCCCTAAACAGCCCTAAAGTTCGACAAAACAACCCCTCCCCTCCACTATATAACCCCCTGAGCAGAGAGCCCGAGACTCCAAAGAGGGAGCAGGAGAGCTTGTTCCCTTCCTGGGTTCTCTCTGCCAGGAGGTTTGGTTTTTGTAGTTGTTATACTTTATTTTCTTTGAATAAATCCTGGCTTACTGTTGAGCCTGTGGTCCGTTGATTCATTCTTCAAATGGTTGAGACCAAGAACCTGAAACCTTGTTATCAATATCACAGGAAATTTTAGGGGTGGTAGAGTCCGCTTTACAATTCAAAGGAGAACTTGACCCATGGTCCTTTCTTGAAACCGAGGTAGAGATGGCAGCATCTGGAGAGGGGAGACCATGTCCTAGAAGCAGACTGGCTACAAGTCCCCACCAAGCAAACCCTCAGACAACTTCCTCGACCTCTCCAAGCCTTCCTGTCCATGTCTGTGAAGTGGGGCTCACATTGGCTTCATGAAGCAGATGACACTGACAGTCACAACACAGACAGTGTGAAGGACCGTGTCTGGACGCACTGGTCTGTCCAAAACAGACTGGACAGCAGAGATACTGAAGAGGGTGCAGAGAAGTCCTTGCCTTTGGAGCGCTCCATTTGGGGGTCATAGCTAAGTGGGCGGCTTGCTTGTTTGCTGTTGTCTCAGAAGTGAAGCCAACACTCGCTTCCGCCTCCTACTCAGCTGCCTCGCTGTCAGCACCACCCTCTGCAGGGCTGCAGTGCCGGGGAGCACTCAGACAGAGAGGCAGGAGCCCCCGGCCCATCTGAAACGTTATAACAGCTTGAGGGCCTGGGTATTCCTAACCTTCCTTCTCACCAGTATTTTAAAGAGGCCTATTTGAGCTTCCATCCTCACGTTTCTAATGTGGAGTTTTCACTTCTTTCCTACTATAAATTATTTAGCCTTCCTGTGGACTGTCACTGAACTGTGATTGGACAAGCAAACCATTCTTATTTGTCTGGAGTTAGCAAGGAGAGCCCAAGTGAGACCAGCGGAGTCAGGAGACGCGTGTCACTGAGGTGCAGCCATCGTGCAGTTTCTGTTCAGAGTCTCGGTCATGTGCATCTTTATCCATGTTCTGGTTCACTTTTCCTGCATAGCCCAGAAAGGGATGTGGTCTCCTGGGAGAACAGCTCCCACATCTCAATTCTGAGTGTGGGTCTATTTCCTTGAGGAAGCTCTGGTGGCTTCAGGAGCCTGCAGGGGAGGGCCAGGGCTGTGGGGCCCTCAGCTGCCCTCAGCCTGGGGCCACAGGCGAGCGAGGCTGGCTCAGTGACAGGATGGCAGCTGCGAAGGGCTTTGGCTCAGGGCCTGGCCCTGCCTTGCTGACGTGGGAGCCCTGGAGCAGGGTTGCTGACGTGCACTGGCTGGGCTGGCTGTTTTCTAGATTGTTTGCTAACGGCTGCTCTTCCAGTAAACCTGAGAACACGCCTTGACACCCTCATTTACAGCACTGAGCGTGTCACTCAGGCAGCACGTGTTGAGAAAGAGAGAGTCCAGGAAAGGTTTGCTTAGTTGGCTGTCAGGTGAATCACCTGATGCAGAGAGCCCAGGGTGGACCTGATGGGCGCAGGAGAACCTCCTGGAGCACGCTGCAGGGACCACGTGAGCAGAGTTCTTGAGAAGGTCCAAGGAGCCAAAGGACCTTGGTCTGGCATGGGGACTAGTCTCAGGTCACTAACTTTCAGAGTGATATGGCCACATCATCCTCCTCTCGGAGCCTCGGTTTCCCTGCCTGTGCCATGAGGGTGTGTGTTCACTGTTTCCTTAGTGGCTGGTGTAGTGCAGCACCAGGCATGGGGGTTCCTGGATCTGGTCCTGCGCCTTCCTCACAGTAAGGCTCTGGGAAAGGCCTCACCCTGCCAAGACGCTGGCTTCTCACATATTAGGTGCCTGGGACCTCTCAGGGCTGCTGTGGGGTTTTTGTGTGATAAGACCCAGACCCCTCAGCAGAGTGGCAGGTGCGGGGCTCACAGCACACAGCACTTGGTGTGCGTGGTACACCGTGCCGTGTGTCAGTGTAGTGGGGAGGGCTGTGCACGCCACTGGGAGCCTCTGAAGCGCCTGCTGGAGGGCACTCAGTTTTCTGAGATCTAATAAAAAAGGCCATCAACTCTTTCTCTTCCGATGGATGTTACCAAAGCCTCCATTTCTATTTCACTAAGACTTAAAACACAGTCAATTTTTTTATTTCCTTGCTTATTTTTTCTTTGCTTTTTTTTTTCTTGTTGTTGTTGTTGTTGAGACGGAGTCCCACCCAATGTCCTGAGCAGAGTGCAATGGTGTCATGGCTCACTGCAACCTCAGACTCGGGCTGTGGGCATCCCACTGCCTCAGCCTCCAGAAGCTGCTGGGCTATAGGCACTCCTTGGGGTGCCTGGCTGCGTTTTTTTTTTTTTTTTTTTCATTTTTTTAGGAGTTGGGGTCTCACTTTCTCTCAGGCAAGTGTCAAATTCCTGAGCTCAAGCAATTCTCCCTCCTCAGCTTCCCAAAGTGCTGGGATTACAGGCATGAGGTACCACATCCAGCTTTTTTTTTTCCTTTTTTTTCTTTTTTTTTTGTAGTTTTTGGCTGGGGCTGGGTTTGAACCCACCACCTCCGGCATATGAGGCCAGCACCCTACTCCTTTGAGCCACAGCCACCGCCCTCTTTTTTTCTTGAGACAGAGTCTTACTCTGTCACCCTGGGTAGAGTGCTGTGGCCTCATAGCTCACAGCAACCTCAAACTCTTGGGTTCAAGAGATCCTCTTGCCTTAGCCTCCTGAGTAGCTGGCACTATAGGTGCCTGCCACAGTGCCCAGCCAGTTTTTCTATTTTTAATACAGACGAGGTCTCACTGTTGCTCAGGCTAGTCTTGAACTCCTGAGCTCAAGAAATCCACCTGCTTCAGCCTCCCAGAGTTCTAGGATTACAGTGTGAGCCACCACGCCCAGCCCACAGCCACTTTTTATTCGAAAGAGACAAAGGGAGCACTTGCTGGGGATAAGACAGTGGTGTGGGGGAGGAAGCCGCAGAAACTAGTCAGAGGCAGCAGAGACCGGAGTCAGATATTCTGGGTCCTCCATGGTGGCTCGTGTTTTTCTAGAAAGTGAGCACATCCCTCTGTGTCTCCTAGAACAGCCCCCCCCCCCAACATGCTAGGCCTTGGGGAGGATGTCCCACACTAGCCATGCAGGGCGTGTGTCCCGCAGTGCACAGACAGGCAGATGGGCAGGTTCCTAAAGCATCAGTCCAGAAAAACTGATTCGAATACAATCTCTCCACAGTGGGGTGGGAAGAAGCGTGACTTAGAGGGGAGCTCTGCCTCACAAAGGCAATGGATTTCTTGAAATCTATGCTGACCGCGTCCCCCGCCCCCAGGAGGTGAAACTGAGAGGCCTGGGAGTGAGCTTAGGCAGAGTGTGTCTGAGCCGCTGAGTCTCTTCTTGGCTCATATTCTTCCCCCGCCATGGGGGCGTCTGCTTCCAGATGTGCAGGTGATTGGGGGGGGGCGTGTAGAAGAGAGGGTGTCGTGGGGATGGTGTGTGCCAGTCACCCCTCCACCTCCAGGAGACGCCTTCCCACTCTGCATTCCCCCAGCACATTGGTCACCGCTGCGGGCTGGGGAACCCCAGAGGGTTCTGCGTGCTGCCTCTTCACCCCTTTCTGGCCATGCTTTGTGAACCTTGAAAAAACGAGAAATCTGTACCAAAGCCAAGAACTCACCCAATTCAGTTCTCAGAAGGAGATAGGGAAGAGATGAAAGAGGGGAATGATTTTCTTATTAAAGGTATTTGTGTTAAGTGGAATAGACATTAAAAAAACAATACAAACAGCTGAGTTTTAACTGGAAATTACCAAGCTGTAAAAAGGAGGGGCAGCAACCACATAAGAGGGCACTGGTGGCGCAGAAGCCTTTGCCCAAACGCGTACACAAGTAACAGGACCTCGCAGGGATGAGGCCGCCAGGACGAGTCCTGTCAGGCTGCGGGAGCTCTTCCCAGACGCTGCCGGCAGCTGGCACCAACCTGCCTTCTCACTCACACGTAGGCAGCTTATCTCCGGGCTTGTTTTGGCTTAGAAATTCTCTTAATCTCCCAGGATCATTTGACTAGATCAGCCTCTATTTTTATTCTTGGATAGAGAAGAAGCGAATCAAAGACTGGGGCCAATTCCATTGAACTTGTGGAGGCCTGTCTCGCGCGGTAAATTCCTTGCAGCTTCAAGCAAGTTGAGGAAGGGCTGAGAGGCTGGAATGAAAACAGCCGTCAGAAGGGGGCCTGCTGTCCACGGTCCACAGTGCAGCAGGCATCAGCAGACACATGTGGAATGCAAAGTCGGGGGGTCCCGTGGGTTCCACAGGGGTTCTTCCCCCCTTGCTCTGTGGGATGCAAGCGTCAGTTTCTGAATCGGTGAGCCCAGTACCTGTAATTTTCTCTAAACACAACAATCTTGAGGGTCTTCTTCATAATTTTTTTCCCTAGGCTGATACCTGTATGAGTTTTTCCAACATTTTCTTCTAGAGTTCTTATAGTTTCACGCTTTTAAATCTTTTATTTATCATGAATTAATTTGGGGTAGAGCTGAGAGGTGTGGATCCTGTTTCTGCCTTTTACCTGTGGCTGTCCAGTTTTCCCAGCACCATTTATTGAGTAGGGAATCTTTTCCCCAGGAATATTCTGAAATTAAAAAAACAAACAAACTGTGAGTGTGTACTGGCAGGGGAACTCTCTAGGCTTCCTGCAGGCTTGAGAACCTTTGCTTTCCTCTTCTCACACTTGTCACTGCACTGATGCTCCATGTTCTACGGGAAGCTCAGGCAGTGGCTGTGTTCTCTCGTGCCTACAAGCCCTGTCTGGTGTTCTCAATGCATTTATGTAAATAGGAGTCTGGGTTGCCTTTGATGCCTTAGTAGGGGAGCTGGGAGTTACTGGAAGCCAGTACAGGCAGGGGTGTTCTGTAGTGAGGCTATTTCATATTGAACTACCAACCCACCCAAACCAAGGGCTAGAGAGTTAGAGAGCTGGGGAGTGGGGAGCAGGGGTCTCATGTTCCAGGTGTAGAGAAAGACTCAGGGCCTGGATCCTGAGCACCTGAGCAATGTAGAGCTTCGGCAGCCTCAGAGTCCTGTGGAGAGGATTTGGGCATATTTACAGTCAAACATAAGCCCTCTGGGCCTCTCTCTCTGGCTCACACAACCCCATGGACCTGCCCTAGCCATCTTGTGTGAAGGAATTGCCTGGCCCACCTCTGAGCTGTAGGAATTATCCTTAAGCTATTCTTTGCTCATGGGTGGCCAAATCTATATTAGAGTTCTCCAGAGACTCAGAGCCAATTGACTGTGTATGTATCTAGAGAGATCAATAGGATCTATCTATCTAACTGCAGAGCATCGAAGGGGGGAGGGAGAGAGAAAGATACTTGATATAAGGAATTGGCTTATGTGATTCTGGAGGCTTGAAATTGTCAAGACCTGCAGGTGGCAAGCTGGAAACCCAAGAAGAGCCAGTGATTCAGCCTGACTCTGAAGGTTGGAAAAGACCAGTGTTCCAACTTAAGCAGTCAGACAGAAGGAGGACCCTGCTCACTTACCTTTCTCATTCTATTCAGAATTTCAATTAATTGGATGAGGGAGGACAATGTGCTTGACTCAGTCTACCAATTCAAATGTTAACTTGTCCAGAAACACTCTCAAAGACACATCCAATATGGTTTGAGCAAATATCTGGGCACCCTATAAACCAGTCAAGTTGACACATTAATCAATGCCCTGACACACCACAATGCCCTGTACTACAATTTTTATCCTTAGAGAGATTGGGCTTCATTGGGGTCCTGCCCAAACCAAAGGAAACCACATTGTAGGTGGACTGATGGCCTGCAAGGGGCCAAGTGATAAAAGCCCTAGGCAGAGACTGTAGCATTTAGCAAGGGTGGTCAGCTTCTTTCTCCTGGAGACATGGATGGAGTCAGTCAGATGGTACAAGAAAAGAAAAAAAGGAGACACCTAGAGTGAAGCAGAAACCAGTAGGTAGCAGGGGATCCCTGCCAATGGGCGCAGCATGGTGAAGGTCCAGGAATACCTGACAAGATAACACGGATCCCAGGGCTATGCTCGGCCCCCCAGTCCATCCTATGTGGTGCATTAGAGCCCTGTACACCTGATTACTAGGTGACTCCTTAAGTCAGTCATAAAACCCCA
The DNA here is from genome assembly GCA_963574575.1 of Galagoides demidoff. Classification (NCBI taxonomy): domain Eukaryota; kingdom Metazoa; phylum Chordata; class Mammalia; order Primates; family Galagidae; genus Galagoides; species Galagoides demidoff. The sequence continues at coordinate 4,798 of CAUYQV010157206.1, read as the reverse complement.
GTTCTTAAAGTCACCTAAATGAGTCCGTTCCTTATCAAGTGAGAGGAAACAGTTTATCTACCAAACATGACAAACCGATGCTATTCCACATGACGCTTCTGATTGATGGGAGTCCAAATTCGGGAAGAGAGCCCCTTGAATGCTTTCTGATCTATCTCCTTGTGTTGTTGGCTGGGTTAGTGCTACATTTGGGAAGTAGAGAGAGAAGGACGTTACAGGATAGGGCTGGGAACCTTGGACTTGTGTAGACACAACTATTGACGGATCTCATAGGACAGGGAAATAGAGGGTCAACGGCTGCTGTCCAAGTCAGTTTCCTCTCTGTTCAACATCACAACCTAAATTTGCTAATTTAGTCTTTGATGTTGAAAATACTGGTAGGTAGAAGGAAGAGAGGAAGAAAGAAGTGTTTACTATGCGGATATCATAGTCATCACAGTTGACCCCTGAACAACATGGGTGTGAACTGTGCAGGTCCACTTACACATAGATTTTCCTCCACACCTGCCACCCCTTAAACAGCATGACCAGCCCCTCCTCGTCCTCCTCCTCAGCTTGCTCCACATGAAGACAGTGAGGAAGAGCTCTACAATGATCCACTTCCACTACTTAATGAATAATAAATAGATTTTATCTTCCTCATAATTCTATCAATAAGATATTATTTTCTTTAGCTTATTTTGCTGTAAGAACACAGTATATAGCACATATAACATACAGAATATGTGTCTATATCATCAGTAAGGCCTCTGGTCTACAGTAGCCTATTCATAATTAAGTTGTGGAAAAGTGGAAAATATATACAGATTCTTCCTATTAAGTAGAGAAGCATAGAAAAAATATATATTCATTTGATAAATATTTATTGAACACCTACTATGTGACAAGTAGGGTCCTAGGTGCTTAGGAGATGTTAATGAATAAAACAGGCCAAGACTCCTACAGAGGGACCAGGAAATAAACAGGAATAGAATAAGGTAATGGACGATAATACTTAGACCACGTAGGTGATTACAACGTCACAATATGCCGGAAGTGGTGAGTGCTGGAGAGACAGGAGCTGCAGAGCAAAGGAGGAGGGCACAGGCTTTGCTGGTGGGAGGCCAGGTTGTGATCTTAATTGGGGTGGTCAAGACTGGCCCTACCAAGAGGATGACCTTTATGAGAAGTCTCGGAAGAGGTGAAGGAAGAGAATTCAGGCAGGTGGAACAGCCCTGAACAGTGGTTACACAGGAGTATCTGACATGCTCGAGGGATAGCGAGGAGGCCAAGGTGTCTGGAGACTCGAGGGAAGGGAGAGAAGTTGGAGGCTGGGGCAGAAGAGGACCATTCTCTCCCATTCAACATCACTGCCTTACAGAGTCAGCAGCACCAATAGGCAAAGACGCTCTGTGCTCCTCACCTGTGTCAGAGCAGGGAAAGGCTGAAGACCAGTGTTGTAAACATATCAAAATTTACTAACATCGATTATCACCCAATACATGTCTTAGCCTGTTTGGGCTTCTATAAAAAAACACCTTAAACTGAGTAATTCATAAAAAACTGAAATTTTTGCTGGAGGTTAGGAAGTCTAAGATCAAGGCACCAGCAGACTGAGTGTCTGGTGAGGGCTTGTCTCACTGTGTTCTCTCCCCATGGCAGAAAGGGCAAGGAAGCCCCCTCAATTCTCTGGAATAAGGACACTAATCGCATTCATTAGTGCAGAGCCCTCAAGAGCAAATCACCTCCAAAAGCCTCCACCTGGTAGCACTATGACATTGGGGATTAAGTTCTAACAGGAATTCTGGGGTGACATCAACACTCAGACCACAGCAATTTGCAAATGCTCTTTGAAGGCAATTCTTTACTTTTATCATTTGTATTCCTACAAGGCATCCTGAGCAGAATGACACGAGGTAGCATAGTAGAATTTGTTTTTAATCTGTTTAGGGATGTATCTTAATGGAGCAATAAATACCCCAATGGGGTCATTCATCTCAAAGCACAGAACCCATTTAAACTCCATCACTTCCGATGGGGCCAGACTCCGAGGAGTGGTCACGGTCGGGTAAGTGTCGTAGTTAATGGGGTTCTTCTACTCACGAGGTGAGATTCAGCCATCGTTTTAGATCTTATTTAAAACATTCTCATGTCTTCCTGTTAGTGTTTTTAATATTCCATCTTGCACAGTAGTGACATTTTGAGTTAAAATCTCCCCTTTTGAGTATTTGTAAGCTAATGTAGAGTTACTTCTACATTATGTGGCAGATTGTAATTTTTCTGAGGCCCAAGTTTGAGTCTTGGATACTGCAGGGGGTGGACCCCAGAGGCGGGTTGCTGCCTCCACCAGCCTCTGGCCTCATTGCAGCTTCGCTGTCCCACACTTGCCCCTGATCTCGTTCCTCTCATAGCAAAGCAAACATTTTATTGGTGCAGTTGTGTACCATGACAATACTAACAAATCTGAGGATTTTTGTAGTACTTAGGATGCAAACTTGCAAATGTCAAATGCCTACTATTTCTATTTTTACCTTTTCTAAGCATTAAAAAAATTGAAGTATAATTTAAGTACAATAAAATACATAGCTTTTAAATGTTTAGTTTGAGAAGTCTGGATAGCTGCACACCTGTGTTACCATCCTCCCAATCAAGAACATACCTGCCTCCCGGAACTTTCCTTGCGGCCCCTTTCCAGCTGGCCTATTCCCACAACTCTGGAGGGAACCACTGTGGCTTTGTAGAACAGCTTTGCCTGTCCTGGGGCTTAACACACACACTTTGTGAGTATGACTTCTGTCACTCAGAGCAATGTTTCTGCACCTATCCAGAATTCGTTCTTTTGTTTATCTACCCTGCTTTTGATGGACATTTATTTTTAGGGGGCTGTTGGAAATAAAGCAACTATAAACATTTTGCACGGGTCTTTCTGTTTTAATTTCTCCTGAGTAAATACCTAGAAGTGGAATTGCTGGGTCATAGGGTAGATTCATATTTAGCATTAAAAAACCCACCAGATTTCCTACGTGGTTGTACACTTCACGCTCCCAAGTAGGATAGTTCCAGTTGCTCTACCTGGTTGTGGCCAACACTTGGTGTTGTCAATCGTTTTCTTGGAGCTATTCTAGCAGGAATGAAATGGCATCTTGCTGTAGTTTCAATTTCCTTTACTCTGATGACTAACAGGGTTGAGCAACTTGTCATATGCTTCCTGACGCTGATATATCTTTTTTTTTTTTTTTTGCAAAATATCTGTTCAGGTCTTTTGCCCATGTTTAAAATTTGGTTTTTCATGTTAATTTTTAGTTCTATTATTTATTTCTGTGCTTGTCTTTTTCTCTGGTTACCCTTTAAATGGTTTGAGATATTTTATTGATTCTGTCTACAGTGTCCAGCCCACTTCTTTGTAAAAAGCAGGACTCAATAAATATTTACTGGATTGCCACCATATAGTAGTGGCTTTTCTTGTACAGTGGCATAAGCTGTTGATTTAGTTAAAATGATCCAGTCAAGCTTAAGCACTTAATTCTTTGATTGGCAGCATCTTATACACTTCAGTTTTTGGTCTTGATGTTGCTCTTTTCCAGTTACCTTTTTGCAAACATTCAGGGTATTTGTTTCTAAAAGTTTTAAGCCCATCTGGAATATGCTACTTGATTTTTGGAAACTACAATAAACTTTATAGCTATTTTTTATAAGGCAAAAAAAGATCTGAAGTTTTCGTAATAGGTGGTCTCTTTTGGAAGTTAACACATTTATAGTTTTAAAAAATAGAACATTCTGTACAATCTCTTTATGTTTTTCTCCTCTTCTGAGGTTTACGAGACATTTCTTAACCAAGAACCAGAGCCCAGGGGGCAGAATGAAGAAATATAAATACTTTTATTTGGTGACAGAGCTAGTGAGCATTGACAAACAGAATATCTGAAGCATTTTAAACCTTGTCTCCCTTCCAATTTTGTCAGCTAGAAACATTATGAATTTATGTTCCGCTTTGAAAGAACACCTGCAATGATGTCATTATATTCTTAAATTAGTTTCTGGGCAGACCAGCCAGCTTGGGGAAGTTGAAGACATGTCCCCACTCTTGTCCGTTTGAACTTTGTCTCCATTCTCCTCCATTTGAATTCTGCCTCGCGTTTTTTTTCCTGTGTGTTACTCCATGTTTTAGAAAAGCTCTCATTCCCAGGCTGATTGAGAAATCTTGAAAATTATATGTAGCCAATGGATTGATTATTTTTTAGTTGACTGGTTTTAAACTCAATCCAACAAATTAAAATTTTTTTCCAGTCTCAAAAGTAATACTCACTTCTTGTAAATAACGTAATATAAACATAGAGAAAATAAAAATTATCTGAAAAGTGATCTCACCAAAATCACTATTAACATCTGTTAGGTTTATTTGTGATCGTTTTTATTTTTATTTTTCTGGCAGTATATACAAGGTTGGACAACGAAGTTCAAAAACTCACCCTAGAGAAAAATGCTGCAGCCCTCATTGCTGAATATCCCTGCTGTCACCTTCAAAGTACTCTCCTCGGCCATCTGGTGACCGTAGACTCATTCAACAATGAGATATGTAGCACTTATTCCAGGATTACTTCTTCTTCTTCTTCTTCTTTTTTTTTTTTTTAAGAGACAGAGTCTCAGCTCGGCGCCTGTGGCTCAATCGGCTAAGGCTCCAGCCATGTACACCTAAGGTGGCGGGTTCGAATCCCCAGCCCGGGCCCGCCAAACAACAATGATGGCTGCAACCAAAAAATGGCCAGGCGTTGTGGCGGGCGCCTGTGGTCCCAGCTACTTGGGAGGCGGAGGCAGGAGA
>CAUYQV010157203.1:0-23952 GCA_963574575.1 Galagoides demidoff | reverse complement strand
CAGTTTAGGGATTTTTTGATGTGGGCTAATCTTACTGGAGTTAGGTGATACCTCAAAGTGGTTTTGATTTGCATTTCTCTGATGAATAAAGATGATAAGCATTTTTTCATGTGTTTGTAGGCCATTTGCCTGCTATCTTCAAAGAAGTTTCTGTTCAAGTCTCTTGCCCACAGAGAAATGGGGTTTGTTCTTTTCTCATTGATTACTTTGAATTCTCTGTAGATTCTAGTTATCAGACCTTTGTCGGAATCATAACCTGCCAAAAACCCATTCCAAAGGCTATGTGTTTCCAGTGCACTTAGCAGTGCAGAAGTTTTTCAGCTTGATCAGATCCCAATAGTATATTTTTGGTGTTGCTTCATTTGCCAGGGGGGTCCTCCTCATAAAATATTTTCTGAAGCCAATATATTCAAGTGTTTTCTCTGTACTCTCTTCTAGAATTTTTATAGTTTCATGTCTTAAATTTAAATCTTTTATCCAGTGAGAATCTATTTTTCTTAGTGGCAAAGGGTCCAGTTTCAGCCTTCTACAGGTTGCTAGCCAGTTCTCTCAGTGCCATTTGTTAAACAAGGATTCTTTTCCCCAGTGTGTGTTTTTGTTAGGCTTATCAAACATCAAATGACAATATGTGACTGGGTTCATCTCTAGATTCTCCATTCTATTGCATAGGTCTATATCTCCACATCTGTGCCAGTACCATGCTATTTTGATGGCTATAGATTTGTACTATTACCTGAAGTCTGGTAATTTGAGGCCTCCAGATTTGTTTTTATTACTAGGTAATGTATTGGCTATTTGAGTTTTTGTCTGAATACCCTATAAAACAAAGTACTGTTTTTTCAAGTTCTTTAAAGTATGGCATTGGTTCTTTGATAGGGATTGCATTAAATATGTAGATTGCTTTGGGTAGTATGGACATTTTAACAATGTTGATTCTTCCCAGCCATGAGTATGGTATGTTTTCCCATTTGTTAACATCTTCTGCTATTTCTTGTCTCAGGGTTTCATAATTCTATTTTTAAAGAGATCTTTCATGCCCTTTGTTAGATAAATTCCCAGGTATTTCATCTTCTTTGGTGCTACTGTAAAAGGAATAGAGTCCTTGACTATATTTTGGGCTTGGGTATTGTTGGTATATATAAAAGTTACTGATCTATAAGTATTGATTTTGCATCCTGGGACACTACTATATTCCTTGATTGCTTCTAAGAGCTTTGTAGTTGACTCCCTTGGGTTTTTCATGTATAAGATCATGTCATCTGCTAAGAATGAGAGTTTGATCACCTCTGACCCCATATGAATACCCTTGATCCCCTTCTCTTGCCTGATTGCAAGTCTAGGACTTCCAGTGCTATGTTGAATAGCAATGGTGACAATGGGCATCCTTGTCTAGTTCCAGATCTGAGTGGAAATATTGTCAATTTTACTCCTTTCAGTGATATTGGCTGTGGGTTTGCGGTAGAGGGCTTCTATCAGTTGAAGAAATGTCCCATCTAAGTCTATATTGTTAAGTGTTCTACTCATGAAAGGATGCTGGATATTATCAAAAGCTTTTTCTGCACCAATTGATAGAATCATATGGTCTGGTCTTTGTTTTTTATTTTATTTATGTGGGGTTTTATATTTATACATTTATGTATATTAAACCAACCTTGTAACCCTGGGATAAAATCAACTTGATATGTGGTATGTAATTTTTTTGATGTGTCATTGAATTCTGTTTGCTAGGATCTTTTTGAATATTTTTGCATTGATATTCATTAATAATATTGGTCTATAGTTTTCTTTCTTTGTTAGGGCCTTTCCTTGTTTGGAGATCAAGGTGATATTTGCTTCAAAGAATATGTTAGAGAGGATTCCTTCTTTTTTTCCTGTGTTTTAGAAAAAGTTATGTAATATTAAGTACTAGTTCCTCTTTGAAGGTTTGGTAGAATTCTGACATGAAGACATCTGGTCCCAAGTTTTCTTTTAGGAGATATTTTGTATAATTAATGGTATTTCAGTATTTGAAATAGATCTATTCAAAATTTCTAATTCTTTCTGGTTGAGTCTAGGAAGGTGGCTCGCTTACTGGTATTGGTTCATTTCCTCCAGATTTTTGTATTTCTGAGAATGGAGTTTTTTGTAGTAATCATTGAGGATTTTTTTTTTTTAATTTATGTGGTATGTGTTGCTATTTCTCCTTTATCATTTCTGATTGACATTATTTGAGATTTTAGTTTTCTGTTGTTGGTTAGGCTAAAATGTGATTCTTTTGTTTTCAATTTCATTTAATTTTTCTCTAATTTTGGTTATTTCTTTTCTTCTGCTAGGTTTGGGGTTGGATTGTTCTTCCTTTTCCAGTTGTTTGTGATGACCCATTAGGTTGTTGACTTTCTCTCTTTCTGTTTTCTTGATGAAAGCTTCTAAGAGAGGTTCCATTCTTAAGACCTCATCAGCATCCGAAGTCCCCACCCCCCAATATCATCACATTAGGGTTTAGGATTTCAACATATGAATTTTAGGTGAACATAAACATTTAGTCTATAGCAGAGCAAGATTTTAATACTTTTTCTGCTCCTCACTTCCTTTAGTCTCACTCTTAAAATGGGTATCAGGATACTTACCACAGATCCATTGTGGTAATTAAAGGAGCTAATTATGTAAGAGAGATATCCCTCTGGCTCAGAGCAGGTCTTGTATAAATTTCTAGCTCACATTTTTTCCTGTGGACTAATTCAGTCTATATTTATCCCTTCCTCCCCAACCATGAAGAGAAATCTTTGCATACCAAAATTAGCCCTAATATAATTTTAAAAACTGTTTCCATAGCTATTTTTTGCCTCTCTAATCAGATTTAAGATTATATATACTGTTTCTCTACTTATAGCTTTCATAAAACCTCTATTAATGCTTTACAAATACTAGGGTTATTTTGGTTTTCACTATAAACATGATGTGGTACAATAGATCTCTTGAACTTATTCTTCCTATCTAACTGAAATGTTGTACCCATTGACCAACATGTTCCAACCCCCAAATACTGGTTTGATTTCTATTGTACATGTTAAAATATGTAAGGATTCATATTAATTTTAATTTTTGTTTACTTCTGTTGTTTAATCAAATACACAATAGTATTTGTTTGGTTTTTCTACTGAAGCTTAAAATATAACCATGTATTTGAAAATTTTATAGCACATGTCCATGAAAAGTTTTCATAATATGTGACACAGAAATATTAAAATTATTGAAATGCAGCCAAACTTGTTCCTTTGGATATAATTAACATTGCTGCAGAGCAAGAAAGTAAGAGCAATAAAATTTTAAGACTTGAAGAAATTTCATTTTTGACCTTTTCTTTTTTCTTCTTGACATTCTTGTGTATTTTTCAACAAAATTTAGTGGTAAGAAATTCAGTAAATCTAAAAAAATTTAGCAATATTTAAACTCTAATTTAACATCTTTATGTTCTGATTTTCTCCCTCTGAAGGACAGCACTGGTGCAAGACTTCTTTCTGTTGCCTGCCCAGCCCTTGATATCTGTGAAGTGCTCTTCATTTCACTTTAAATCACATTGTGTACTGATGGGAGATGCAGCTCATGCCATGGTGCCATTTTTTGGGCAAGGAATGAATGCGGTGAGTTCTTTTTTCCTACGTAAGTCCTGAAATATCTCTGTGTCAATTTCTGCTAATGAATCTTTAAAAAAAAAGTCTAAGAATAAACCTATATAGTCTCTGAGAACATGATCAATTCAACAATTATATCAGTTATTTTCCTTGGTTGATCACCAACTCTAGTCAGGATTTGGATCATTTGATCCAGTAATCCATAGTACAGAAAAAGCAGAAAGCTTAATATAATTATTTATTAAACTTAGTAATTTTTAATATATTGGTATCCCTGAGGAATTGGTTTCAGAGCACCTGTGGATACCAAAATCCACCTCAAGCATTGATCATTTCTCTTTATGGGACATTCCAATTCTATTCTTTTAGTTATTTTAAAACATGTAATAAATTATTGTTATTGTGCTACCAAATACTATATCTTATTCTAACTATTTTATTGTACCCATTCACCATCCCCACTTTATCCCATCTCCCAATTACCCTTCTAGCCCCTGGCAACCATCATTCTACAATCTAATTTCATGAGTTTAGGTTTTCTTTTTAGATTCCACATATGAATGAGCCTGGCTTGTTTTATGTAATGGCTTCCAGTTCCATCCATGCTGTTGCTAGTGACAGGATTTTATTCTTTTTGTTGTTGTTGTTGCTGGGGATTCATTGAGAGTACAAGAAACCAGGTTACACTGATTGCATTTGTTAGGTAAAGTCCCTCTTACAATTATGTCTTACCCCCAAAAGGTGTGACACACACCAAAACTGTCACCCCTCCCTCCTTATCACTCACTGCTCTTCCTTTCCCCACCTCTCCTTCCTTCTTTCTCTCTCTGCTCTCCCTTCCCCACCCACACCATGTCATTCACTGTCATTAATTGTCCTCATATCAGGATTTTATTCTTTTTTATGGCTGAATGATATTCCATTGTGTATATGTACCAAATTTTCTTTTTCTATTAATCCATTGATGGACATTTAGGTTGGTTTCCATATCTCAGCTACTGCTTTTACCTTGATGCAATCCCACTTGTCTAATTTTCCTTTGGTTGCATGTGCTTTTGAGGTCGTACTCCAAAAAATCTTTGCCCAGACAATGTCTTGGAGTGTTTTCCCAATGTTTTCCTTTAGTAGTTTTACAGTTTCAGATCTTAGATTTGAGTCTTTAATCCATTTTGAATTGGTTTTTGTATATGGTGAGAGATAAGAGTCTAGTTTCATTCTTCTACCTAAGAATACCCAGTTTTCTCTGCACCATTTATTGAAGAGACTGCCTTTTCCTTCATGTATGTTCTTGGGGAGATAAGTTCACTGCAGATATGTGGATTTATTTCTGAGTTCTCTATGCTGTTCTATTGGTCTATATGTCTGCTTTTATGCCAGTACCATGCTGTTTTGTTTATAATAGCTTTTACAAAACTTCAGAATATTAGACGGTACATGCATTTTGGTTGTTTTGTACAGATTGAGTCAAAATTTTAAGTATGTCCTTTACCCAGGATGTTTGTATCTATGTTCATAAAAGATATTAGCCTACAGTTTTTTGTTTTTTTGAGTTGGTATCATTCTTTGAGTTTGGAAGTAGTCCCTCTTCCTTGCTTTCTTGGAATAGACTGAATAGGACTGGCACTAGTTCTTTAAACGGTTAGTGGAATTTAGCAATGAAGCCATCAAGTCCTGGACTTTTCTTTTATGGGAAGCTTTTTATTACCGCTTCTGTTTTGTTACTTATTATTGGTCCATTCAGGTTGGGTCTTTTAATTTTATTTATTTATTTATTTTTTTTTTTTTTTGAGACAGTGTCTCACTCTGTTGCCCAGGTTAGAGTGCCATGGCATTAGCCCAGCTTACAGCAACCTCAAATTCCTGGGTTTGAGTGACCCTCCTGCCTTGGCCACCTGAGTACCTGGGACTACAGGTATCTGCTAAAATGCCTAACTATTTTTTTTCTATTTTTAGTATATATGGGGGTCTTATTTTTGCTTAGGCTAGTCTGGAGCTTCAGAGCTCAAGTGATCCTCCTGCCTCAGCCTCCCAGAGTATTAGGATTCCATTCAGGTTTTTTATCACTTCATAATTCAATCTTGATAGAGTGTATGTACCTAGGAATTTATTTTTTTCTAGATTTTGCAATTTATCAGTATATAATTGCTTATAACAGTCTCTAATGAGCCTTTGAATTTCTGTGGTATTAGTTGTAATGATGTTTCCTTTTCATCTCTGATTTTATTTATTTAGGTCTTCTTTTTTTCCTCCATCTGGTAAATGTCAATTGTATCTTTTAGAAAAACCAACTTTTTATTTCATTCATCTTTTACATTTTTTTTATTCTCAACTTTATTTTTTTTTTTGATCTTAATGATTTCTTTCCTTTCATGAAGTTTGGATTTGGCTGGCTCTTCCTTTTTAGTTTCTTAAAATGCAGAGTTAGGTAGTTTATTTGAAGTTTCCTGTGTTTCTGATGTAAGAGTTTATTGCTATAAATTTTCTACTTAGTAATGCTTTTTCTGTATCCCAAAGAGTTGGGTATGTTATGTTTTCCTTTTCCTTTTTTTTTTTAAGACTTAAAAAAAAAAATTCTTCTTAATTTCTTCACTGACCCAAAGTTTGTTGAGGAGCATATTGTTTACTTTCCATATGTTTGTATAGTTCCAAAGATGCTCTTATAATTAATTTCTAGTTTAATTCCATTGTGATCAGAAAAGATACTTGATGTGATTTTAGTTTTTAAAAATGTTTTGACACTGGACAGTGCCTGTGGTTCAAAGGAGTAGGGCACCAAGCCCATATGCTGGAGGTAGCAGGTTCAAACCCAGCCCCAGCCAAAAACTGCAAAAAAAAAAAAATGTTTTGACACTTATCTGTAGCCTAACATATAATCTGTCCTTGAGAGTAGTTTTCATGTGCCTAAGGAGAAGAATTTTGTATTCTGTATCTTTGGATGAAATGCTTTGTCAATGTTAATTGGGTCCATTTGTTCTCTTACAGATTAAGTCTGATGTTCCTTCATTGATTTTTCTCTCTGAATGATCTGTCCAGTGCTGAAAATGGGATAATGATGCCCCTGGTTGTTATTGTATTGGGATCTATCACTCTTTTTAGCCCTCCTGTGGACATGTTTTCTTTATACATGTGGGCATACCAATATTTGGTACATAGATGTTTATATAATTGTTACATCCTCTTGCTAAATTGACTTCTTATTATTATATGACCTTCTTTGTCTATTTTTACAGTTTTTGTCTTGAAAGCTGTTTTATCTGTTGTAAGCATAGCTCCTTCTGCTCTCTTCTCGTTTCCATTTGGGTGGAATGTCTTTTAGCCCTATATTTCCGTCTACATGTGTCTTTATAGGTGAAGTGTGTTCTTTGCAGGTAGTATATAATTGGGTCTTTTGTTTTAATCAATGAAGATACTTTATGCCTTTTGATAGGAAAATTTATTCTATTCACATCCAATGTTAATATTGAGAGTTATAGACTTACCACTGCTAATTTGTTATTTCTTTTATGATTGTTTTGTTTTCCCTCCTCTCCTGCCTCCCTCCTGTCCTTCCCTCCTTCCTTCCTTTTTCCTTCCTTTTTTCCTTCCTCAATCCCTTCTGCCCTCCCTCTCTTTGTTCCTTCCTTCTTTCCTTTTCCTTCTTTCCTTCCTTCCTTTATCTAAACATGATTTTCTCTGACAATACACTTTAATGTTTTGCTAATTTTTAGTGTATTTGTTATAGGTTTTTGTTTTGTTTTGAAAACCATGAGATAAAAACCATCATCTTATTACTATTTATTTCAAACTATGACAACTTAACTTTAATCATAAAGGAAAGTAAATAAACAAGCAAAAAAAACACTAAAAACTCTACACATTCCCTCTCACTTTTTAACTTTTTGTTATCTCTACTTATATCTTTTTATACTGCCTATCTCTTAAAAAGTTGTTGTAATTATTATTTTGATAATGATTCCTACTAAAGATATGAGTAGTTTATGTAACACGATGACCGTATTTGTTTGTGGACTCATTATTATGAAGGCATTTGGTACCTTCAGATGATTTCTTGTTTGTTGGCTCCTTTTGAGACTGAAGAACTCCACATAGCATTTCTGGTGAAAAAGGTCTGGTATTGATAAAATCCCTCAGGGATCTTGTTTTTTGTTTGTTTGTTTTTGGGGGGGATGTCTGGAAAATTATTTCTCCTTTATGTTTGAAAGACGTTTTATGTATATACATATGTGTGGGTATATATAGTAGGTTGAAAGGTTTTCCTTTTTCATTAGCACTTTGAATATGTCATCCCACTTTCTCCTAGTCCATAAAGTTTCTGTTGAGAAGTTTGCTGCCAGTTGTATCAGAGATCCTTTATGTATAATTTGATGATTTTATTAATAGGATCCTTTCTTTTTCCTTGGCCATTGAGAGTTTGATTAATATGTGCCTTGGGATTGTCTTATCTGTGTTGAATCTACTTGATATTCTATGATCATCCTTTATCTGGCTATTCATGTTTTTTTTCTAGGTTAGGAAAGTTCTGCATTATTATTTCTTTGAATAAACTTTCTCTTCTCAGTCTTTCTCTCGGCTCACTCTTTAAGGCCAATAACTCTTAGCTTTGCTCTTTTGAGGCTATTCTCCAGATTGTGTAGGCATAAATCATTCTATTTTATTCTTTTTCTTTTTTCTAACCTGTGTATTTTCATGTAGACTGTCTTCAAGCTTACTTGATCTGTTGAGGTACTCATGCATTTTTCAGTTTGTCAATTTAATTTTTTAGCTGTTTAATTTTTTCATATCGATCTCTGTGTCAAATTTCTCTAATAGAATTCTGAATTCCTTCTCTGTGTTATCTTGAAGTTCACTGAGCTTCCTCAAGATAGCAGTTGTGGGCTTGGTGCCCGTGGCTCAATTGGCTAAGGCGCCAGCCACGTACACCTAAGGTGGTGGGTTCAAATTCCCAGCCCTGGCCCGCCAAACAACAATGATGGCTGCAACCAAAAAATGGCCGGGTGTTGTGGTGGGTGCCTGTGGTCCCCGCTACTTGGGAGGCGGAGGCAGGAGACTCGCTTGAGCCCAGGAGTTGGAGGTTGCTATGAGCTGTGATGCCATGGCACTCTACCCAGGGGGATAGCTTGAGGCTTCGTCTCAAAAAAAAAAAAAGATAGCAGTTGTGAATTATCTGTCTGAGATGTCACATAGGATTGGTCACTAGCTCCTTATTTCATTCTTTTGGTGAAGTCATGTTTTCCTGGATTTTCATCAGTGCCTGAGCATTAAGGAGTTAGGAATTTACTCCCATCTTCATAGTCTGGGCTTGTAACCTTGAGAAAGCTTTCTGTATATTCAAAGAGGACAGTGCTGTGTTCTGAGCCTGTGGTCACTTCAGCATTAGCACTAGTAGTGGCCTAAGTCTAGGAATGCTCAAACTCTCCTGGACTCCTAGGCACTGACATGATGGATTTGCATAAGATAAGAGACAATTTCTTAGCGTGCCATACAATGTTTCTTGTTCTCTTCCCACTTTCCCCAAGTCAGGAGTTCTCTTTATGTTGGGCTGTCGAGAGTTTGGACAGGGGTGATGTGAGCCCTTTCATGCCCACCACAGCTACCAAGCATGGTGCTGGATCACATCTGAAGCCTTCCGGTATTGAATCTCACCCAAGGCCAGCTACTGCTACCTGGCTGTCGCCACTATTTATTTAATACCCTAGAGCTCTTATAGCCAGCAGGTGGTGAATCCTTCCCTTCAGGGCAGCAGATTCTCCTCAGGTCCAATGTGTGTCCAAAAATGTTATCCAGAAGCTAAGGCCTGGAAGCAGGGGCTTTAAGAATCTGCTTGGTGCTTTGTTTTGCTATGGTTGAGCCAGTATTTGTCATGTTGCAAGACAAACTCCTCTGTACCCTTCCCCCTCCTTTCCCCAAATGAAAGGAGTTGTTCTCTGAGCTTTACTGCCTAGAATTGGGAAAAGGGAGTCCCACACACTTTAAATTATCTCTAAATTATTCATAATACCTAGTACAATATTAATGCTATATAAATTGTTGTTATACTGTATTGTTTTTGTTTGTATTATTTGTCTTGTTGCATTATTTTTATTGGTTTTTTTTAATATTTTCAATATGAGCTTGATTGAATCTGCAGATGTGGACCCTGAGGATATATACATGGAGGTCGACTATAGTATTTTGTTCAGTTAGAAACATGTTAGCAATAGGACAAAACTTGGAAACTTGGTTATCAGAAATTCAAGGCTTAGCCCAGGTGTGGTGGCTCATACCTGTAATCCTAGCATTCTGGAAGGCTGAGGCAGGAGGATTGCTTGAGGTCAGGAGCTCGAGACCAGCCTAAGCAAGAGTGAGATCCCCATTTCTACTAAAAACAGAAAAACTGAGGCAAGATGATTGCTTGAGCCCAAGAATTTTAGGTTTCTGTGAGCATGCCACCATGGCACTGTACTCAGAGTGTCAGAGTGAGACTCTAGCTCAAAAAATAAATAAATAAATAAAAAGAAAAACTAGCTGAGCTTTGTGCTGGGCACCTGTAGTTTCAGCTACTTGGGAGGCTGAAGCAGGAGGATGCTGGAACCAGGAATGTTGCTATTAGCTAATCTGACTCCAAGGTACTCTAGCCTGGGTGACAAAGTGAGACTCTGCTTCAAAAAAAAAAAAAGAAAAAGAAATTCAAGACATATTTTTAAAAATATATTTTGCCACAGATTATGCATAAGTATATAATGTTAGCCTCAAAGGAAAAATATCCTAAATTCCCTGCTTTTCAAATTTTTCTTTCCAAAAGAAAGGGAAACTTAATTGACAAGATTAAATAAAACTATGGAAGTAATTAGATATTGAATACTATTGCCTGATTTAAATTTTACTATTCTGATTAGAAAAAATTTCAGAAAAGGAACAGTCTTTAATAGTTGAACATTAATTTAAGGAAGCTTAAACTAATTGTGTGTGTGTTTATATGTGTGCATGCTAATAGCTTTATAATCATTAGTCATATATTGTTTTGGTGATTGGGATATATTCCAAGTAAAAATAGCTTATGAATCTAATTCGCTATGTTTTACACAAAGCAGTGGTAAACATTTTGTCTTATTAAGACATGAAAAGACATTACTTGTAGTATAATGGATAAATGTCCATAATCTGACGTTAGAATACCTGGTTTCTTTTTCTTTTTCTTTTCTTTCTTTTTTTTTTTTTGAGATATAGTCTCAAGCTGTCATCCTGGGTAGAGTGCTATGGCTGTGGTGTCACAGCTCACAGCAACCTCCAACTCTTGGGCTTAAGGGATCCTCTTGCCTCAGCCTCCAAAGTAGCTGGGAGTACAGGCACCCGCCATAACACCTGGCTATTTTTTTGTTATAATTGTCATTGTTGTTTGGCGAGTCCAGGCTGGATTCGAACCCACCAGCTCCAGTGTATGTGGCTAGCACCCTTGAGCTACAGGCACCCAGCCAGAATGCGTGGTTTCAAATCCTGACTCCCTGATTTACTGCAAATATGCTTTTGCTCAATTTATTCATCTTATCTTTATGTCTTCATAAAATGTGAATTTTAATAATGCCTACCTCAGATTTATGGACAGTAAAGGAATTAATGTAGATAATTTAAAACTGTAATCTCAGCCCCATATTTTATTTTCTATTCCTAAATTCATTTAGTATTGAGTCTGTGTAATTTATTTGACAAGTAAATTTACTATTTAAAATGAGATCTCTATAATTAATGTGAAAAAATTTAAACATCTTTATATTGTTTCTAAAGTTCGAATTTCCAGGAAACAAAAAACCTGGCTTTCAATTTCATTATTTCATTCTGAATTTAGTATTTTGCTTTAATCCTAAATTATAGGAACTAAATTAATATGGGAGCAGTTTTATCTTATCATTAAATTGTTCTAAATGTGAAATCTCAAAATCCTGAATATTTCAATATAATTCTAAAACTCTTGGTAAAGCAATATAATTATTTGTTATTCTCAAAAAATTGCAATATTTAAAATCTTGGTCAAATTCTAAATCTTTATAGATATACACACGTATACTTTGGACAAATAAAATACCACCAAGCATGAAGTTGATGGTATTTTATAATCATCATTCAATACCAGGTCACAATTCAACTCCTTTGTGCTGACTGAGAATATACAGCTTATAAATTATACTCACCAGTGGAAGGTCTGTTTAAATTTGCTATTATTTCCAGGTTCTTTTTTCTCATTTTGTTTCTCACTTCAGGGCTTTGAAGACTGCTTGGTATTTGATGAGTTGATGGATAAATTCAATAATGACCTTAGTAAGTAAAATTTCTCAGCTGGATATGGATTACCTCTACTGATTGTTTACTTATTTCTGATGCTCAGTGATCACAAACACAGGATGCATATTCCCTGTTCAAGATCATGGATGTTTTTGTTACAACCTATACCCCTGTTGTGGCCCATATTAGACAATAGTACCAGAGAGGGCAACATAGTTTCTTGTAAGCTCCTCTGTGAAGGTCCATGCAGTGATCCACAAAAAGATAAAAGTTCAGAGTACCAAAACCTGGCCAAGGTTTCCCTCCCTTTTCAACCTAGACAACAACCTCTGCCTGCATCCTCCACAGCATGGCCTCAGAGACACTCCTAGAAGCTCTGGTGTTTTCTCACTTTTTGCCCTACCAAGTTGCATTTAACACTTCCATTTGCTTCTTCATTAAAGTTGTTCAGCCAATATTATTTTACAAGTAATTAAAGTTTCAATTTTTTATGTAATTCTGGAAATAAATGTGTACAATTATAATATGTAAATTTTTATATGTATGTACATATATAATTTTTTAATATATAAAAGAATACAAACAATGGCCTAAGGACTGGATAACCTTTTCTGGCTTCCCAGCATCACATGTTTTCAAAGGATGCTTTGGAATTTAAAACTGTCTCAGGTGAAGAATACACTAAAGCATCGACCTTAAACTTACACCCAGATTCAAGTCCTGAATCACCAACTTATTAGTTGTGTGATCTTCAGCAAGTTACTTAACACTTCTAAAGCCTCAGTTCTTTTTTATCTGTATAAATAATACCACCTTCTAAGGGTTGTGAAAATTAATTAATTTTATGTAAAGCTTTAAAAAGAAAAATAAATGTGACATGAAATAAGCTTATAGTACACGTTTCTTATGGTATTACAGGAAGTCATTGGACATTGGTGCCTAGGTCTGAGGAGATTATAGGTTCTGGGGCAATTTTTTCCTTTTTCTTTCTTTTTTTTTTTTTTTTGCAGTTTTTGGCTGAGGCCGGGTTTGAACCCACCACCTCTACCTCCAGTATATGGGGTCAGTGCCCTAATCCTTTGAGCCACAGGGGCCGCCCCCTTTTTCTCGCTTTATATCTTCTTTAATACCTTTTTTATTCCTTTTTTTAATTCTCTTTCTTTTCCAGTCATTTCACTCAGATGCTTGGAATCCAGAAACATTTTTGTTTCTTCCTTTCGTATGCCTCATGTGACTGGTTTCCACATATCAGAACTTATGGTCAACACTGGTTTGGGTACTAGAGAACAAAGATAAAACAAGTATTGTGAGAAATAATCATAACTAACATCACTCAACATTTACTATGTGTTAGGTACTGTCTTCATTTGTTCTATATTGCTATAAAGGAATACTTGAGGCTGAGTGCTTAATAAAAAAAAAGAGGTTTATTTGGCTCCTAGCTCTGCAGGCTATACAAGAAGAATGGTGCCAGCATCTGCTTCTGGTGAGGGTCTCAGGCTACTTCTACTCATGGCAGAAGGGGAAGAGGAACAGCTATGTCATATGGGAAGAGAGAAAGCAAGAGAGAGAGGGAGAGACCAGCCCTTCTTAACAGTCAGGTCTTGTGAAAACTAATAAGAGTGTGAACTCGTTCATTACTGTGAAGAGAACACCAAGCCATTCATAGAGGGACCTGCCCCAACACCTCCCATTAGGCCCTATTTCTGATGTTAGGGATCAGATCTCAATATGAGACCAGGCACAGTGGCTTATGCCTATAATTCCAGCATTTGGGGAGGCTAAGGCAGAAGAATTTCTTGAGGCCAGGAATTAAAGACCAACCCAGGCAACATCACTAGACCCTGTCTCTCTAAAAGAGTTATAAGTTTAGCCAGACTTCGTAGCATGTGCTTACAGTCTTATCTACTCACTAGGCTAAGGGTGGAAGATTGCTTGAGCTCAGAAGTTACAGTGAGATGTAATCATGCCACTGCTCTTAAGTCTGGGCAATAAAGTGAGACCTATCTCCCAAAACAAAAAAATTCAGCATGAGATTTGGAGGGGACAAATATCCAAATGTATTAAGCATCTTGCTATGTTTTAAATGCATTATTTTATTTAGTCCTCACAAAAAGCAGAGATACAGGTATTATTCTTTTCCCCATTTTACAACTGAGCAATTAAAGCTTAGAGATGGTTAAATAACTTGCCCCAAATCCTGTAGCTGGGAAGTGGTAAAGCTGGGACTTGAACTCAGATTTTCTGATTAGAAACAGTATGTCTAATGACTAAAGTCGCTAGGCTGTGTGGAAGTAATACCAGTTAGCCATTCATTTGTCAAATATTTATTCAACATTTACTAGATACCAGGTTAAGATTTGACACTGGAATCTAGGAGCTGCCTTCGAGGAGCTCACGGGGATGATGGAGGAGCTGGTGCCGAAACTGATAAAGCATCTTGGGGGCAATGACCTGAGTGTGCACAGAGTAACAAAGGAACACGAGATAGAGCAGAGGAACTAGGGGGGTCATCTACACTCATATTTATATGAATTGTTTTCCATTTATGAAATAAGGAAATAATTATTTTACTAATCAACAAATATAATATATATTAAATTCACTGTAACTTTAATGACAACAGGAAATTCTCCACATGTATTGTTCAGTAGTCACAGATTGTTCCTCATACAGAATGCTTACTCATTGTTTTAAAAGAATAGAGAATACATTGATAGTGAATATGCCCATTTAGTTTGACCTGGGTGGAGCCCAGCACGTTTTCGTGGATTGTTTTGGAAAGATGTGTTACTTAACTTGGCTTCTAGGTTTGTGTCTTCCTGCATTCTCAAGACTTAGAATTCCAGATGATCATGCAATTTCAGACCTATCCATGTACAACTACATAGAGGTGAGTAAGGTTTGGCTTTACTCCATGAGCTGGTTCATTGATATCTTTGCTCCCGCCCTTATCTCATGTATTCTGCATAAGAATAGGCATAGACAAGAACATACACAGGGAATTCCTTAGATGTGGGTGGACACTGTGACTATGTGGCCAGGGATGGTCACACACACACACGTGGTTTCTGCCTACACTTCAGGAATATTTAGGAGGTAACAGAGATGACATAATCTCTGGTAATTTACATGGTAAATTACATCTTAGACACTTCATAGAGCTAGTAATATGCTATTTTAATGAAAATATAACGTTCATACGTGTTAACATATTTAGACAATCTAAGAAATGCTAAATGGCCTTTCACTCTCAACGTGATAGCCTGCATATTTAGAATAGCCCTGAATATCCCTTGGAGGCTTCCATGTATAATACCAAAGAAATTCATGGTCAGAAAGATTAGTGAACTAAAATACATTACTTCCATTTTGAGTAAGTGCTATGAAAAACTCACAGTGTTTGTGATTATAGTTTTAAAATAATCAAATGAAAAAATTTGCAAGATAAATGTAAAGGAGAGCGCACGTAGCTGTTTTCCATCCCTCCTGAAGACAGAAGGGAAGAAAGTGACTTCGGCCTGAGATTTGTATCCTATGTGGAAGCTCTACAAGGTACTGGAAGGCTTTATTGATATATCCTGCCTGAGTCTTTAAAAATAGGACAGCTACAACACAATATTTGTCCTGAATAAGGATGAGATCAAGTCAAACACAGCTTTAAATGATCCTTTATGGCTTCAAACTAAAGCCACAGAAAATTAGTCAAATATTTGAGCTCAAAGATGACTCACATTTTTGAATAAACAAACCCTTTGCTGGAATGGGGAATTCTTATATGGACCCTTGAGAAAAATGGATTTCCCTAACAGGCTTTCTGTAATAGCTGTATATTTTCAAGGTAAGGTCCTATATTATAGACATTTGCTAAAAGGGATTGGAATGAGTATTATAAAAATCAAAATTCATCTGACTACTTTGTGTCTGGAACTGTTCACAAGTAGGAATGATGAGTAATAATGAATTTTGATAAGAAAATGTGTGTGCTTTGTCCAAACATATTCTTTAAGACTCTTCTGTCATTGCAGATGCGAGCCCATGTCAACTCAAGGTGGTTCATTATTCAGAAGAACATAGTGAGATTTCTTCATGCTATTATGCCGTCCACCTTTATCCCTCTCTATACCATGGTGAGGTCTGGACTTAAGGCTGCTCCTCATTTTAATCCTCTCTTTAGCTATGAAAGAACACACAGCCACACTTTTTAAACTTCCCCACAGGTCGTCTTTTCCAGAATGAGATACCACGAGGCAGTGCTGCACTGGCATTGGCAGAAAAAGGTTGGGACACGTCAATTTTTTTTTTAAAGAAAATCTGGTGTGTTGAAAAATCTGGTGTCTGCTATAGTGTTGGGTTACGGTTATGTTTATTTTAGGCAAATACAGAAATTATGGGATAGATAACAGATGTTTGTCTTCCAGACCAAAAACAAACAAACAAAAAAACCAAAGTCCTGAGTACACAAAGGGTGGGGTGCTTAATGAACATCACAAATAAGAGACAGAGAGAAAGAGCTTTTAGGGAAAATAAATCAAAAAAGAACTTGGTGCTAATATTTCCCAACTTCTTACTCTGTTTCAGCAATGTGAACAATTCCTGCAGTATTCTTATGGATTTAATTTATAATATTGAACAGAACTGAATCACTTACAAAACACTAATTATAATGCAATGCCACCACACATTCATTTGGGGCCATGGACCCAGGAATACCATTAAATGGAATTCAAATTCTTGATCTTCCACTTTGGGAATCTTACAACAAATACTGCACAAACATTGAATGGTCATGATGATGAGCAAGACTCAGTCTCCACCTGTCACATAGCTAGAGGCTAGCAGGGGGACAGAGGACTGAGCAGAGAGGGATAAACTGCCTCGGAGGAGAGGAGAAAGGGAGTGGGGCTGGACAAGGGAATGCTGGAAAAACAGGACTAACATGCCTGAGTAGGAAAGGCCAGGACGTCAGCGGAGCTGGAGGGCAGCACACATGTGTGAGAATAGCCAGAGGGAGAGCTGGACAGGTAAGCAGAGCCTTAAACATCTGGAATACTATCGTAAGAGAAGCAGGGAGACCAAGGAGGCAAATAGACTCAGGTCTGACTTTTAGAAAGATTACCTTGGTATATGGAGAATGGATTGGAAGGAATCAAGATTTATTCATACACCATTAAAAAAGATGGAGACTTCACAACTTTTACATTCACCTGGATGGAGTTGAAATACAGTCTTTAGAGTAAAGTACTGCAAGAATGAAAAAATAAATATCCAATGTACTCCATACTAACATGAAATCGGTATATAAACAATCACATGTTCCTAAGAACAATAAAACACGAATATAGTCCAGTTCGGGGGTAGAGGGAAGCTGGGGTGGGTGTGTGGGGGAGGATGTATGGCAGAAGGAGGGAGGGCATGAGGCGGGACCTCACCTACTGTGCATGCCCCCGGGGTGAGGGGCTCTTCTACAAATGGAACTGTACCCTGGAAGTGAGAACAATGTAACCTAAATATTGTACCCTCATGTTAATTTGAATAAAGTTTAAAAAAAAAAACGACTTATCCATACGAAGATAAATAGTGTCCCTGTCCTTAAGGAGCTAAAAATCATGGTAAGAGAGGCAATTAGAATGCAGGACAGCAAGTGTGGTGACAGAAAGGGGCCACGCTGACACTGGAGTGCACCAGACCACGATCAGAATGGTTCCTCGGGTGTCTCGGTGCTGGTGGCAAAGGCGTGGTGTTTAAAAGTGGTCATGCAGGTGGGTGTGTCTTCTCAGCCACAGAGGCGCCTTATGGAGACTTTGTGCAGCAGCCGAGAAATGACTGACTTGCTTGTGGCCTCAGCTCTCTGATAGGACACAATCCCCAGCTGTGTTTCTACCCCACAGCAGGAGGGGGTTTATGGCTGTACAAAGGCTGACCGCTAAGAATTCCTCATCCGAACACCTGGAATCAGGGGAGACAGGGAGGAGGGAAACTCACATTTCTTGGCCTTCCCTTGATTTTATCAATCCTTTGGCAGGTGGTCATGCAGGGAAATTGCTGTTTCAGGTTAAAGAACAGAAGGGAAATTGTACACTCTTTTGTTATATAATTAAGAATGAAGTCTATTTCAAGATTTTATCTCTGCACAAATGAAATAAAAGTTCTTACTGTCTTTACAGGTAATAAATAAAGGACTCTTTTTCCTCGGATCACTGATAGCCATCAGTAGCACCTATTTGCTTATGCACTACCTGCCACCAAGACTTCTGGACTCGTTGAGAAGGCCCTGGAACTGGATCACTTACTTCTGGAATACAGAATATTATTTCCCTACAAACTCCATGGAAGCACTAAGTTAATTCCCAGTTTCATTAGCAGGTGTTATAAAGGCTCTAAGGTAGCAAATGCTTGATTTCTGTCACCAAAATTAAGGATTAAAAATATATTTCCATCACCATGTTTCATTTACTAATGATAGTAGTCAGCTTATAATTAAATTCAATGTAAAATTTTGCTCTGTGTTCATTGCAGTGATTGGGGGAAAATACCAGCACTTTTTTAAAGTTGCAACACACAGCTTCCCACCATACATGCACACTCGGGTCAGGTCATTCTAACTACAGAAGTGCAATGACAAAAATCTCTTTCACTTCTTAAAAAGGCCCCATTCTTAAAAATGACCCCCATCATCTCGTTTCTCTAAAAAGCATAATAGGATTCACAACAGGATTGTTTCAACAACAGGGACTAAAATTGCCTAATGCACGAACTGCACTTGTCACGACCTGAATGGAATTTATCTAACCACGGGGACCACGCGCAATGCATTATAAAACCAAAAATGAAAATGAAGAATTCCGGGGGGTTATGGAGAGTTACAAAATGAATTCATTTCATTTTCCAGTCTTCAAGTGCCAGTATTACTTTCTAAAGATAGGAAAAAGGCTATTAATGTTGGACCAGGGCTAGGAAAGAGTTGTATTTGTAAATTAAATGTCTACATATAAAAGAGAGTGAAAGGGAAACCAGGGGAGACAACCACGTGTACTCTCTGTGTACTCTCGTACAAATACAAAGCCACTGTTTTATTCCATTTCAGACCCTCTGAAGCCATTTAGTAACTTATTCTTCAAATTACATCCTGTGGCAGAACCAGCAATAAACTTGATTTTCAAAAGTACTTTTAGTAAAAAGGTTTTCTTTGGTTATTCCTTCTTCAGTAGGGTAACTGGACCACTTAGAAGTCCTTCAAACTTGATTAATTATGAAAATGCAACCCTAGAAGTAGCCATCTAAGAAATAAAAATTAGGCTATAAAATGATTCATTCTCTTCTGTATAGTCAACAATCCTTGAGCTCTCATAATCTATGTTTTGTAGGAGAGGAAAAAATAACTTTTCCTTCTACCCATCTTTAGGTTCATTGGCTGGGGCCTCTTTCACAAATGACAGATTATCAAGAGAAAACATAGAACTTTATTAGCATTTTATGTACACGTGGGAGATGCTAGGGAATGAGTAACTCTCAAAAAGCTAGCTCAGAGTTCCCCAGCTTACACATCTTCCACAAAGAACAGTAAATCTTTAGACAAGTGACAAGACAAAAGAAAAGGAATTGTGAGAGTCAAAGAAGTACTTGGGAGTTTGTTATGTAGATTCTTCTGGGGCTGGTTTCCAGGCTGATCATGACTGAAAGTTCTCTCTGGTGATCAACCTTGCCCTTTCTGGTAGAGAGGGGAGAAGTCACAAAATTTACGTCCTGCTTTTGGGCAGATGGGGGCAGGCAGAGATTGTCTTGCATCTGCTGCTTCTCCATTGTCTTTAGCTCAGAATAATCCGTATGCCAATGAGGCATATTTGGGGGTAGCACACCCTGGTCTCTTGCAAGACTAAGCAACGACCCATGGGAAAACGGCCTCTTCACTAACACTGACCATCTTCTCTGCAGTGGACTGACAGCTGAACAAAAAGGATTAACACTTTCAAATGTTGTCTGCTGTTTCATTTGGAACACTCCCTGCAAATCCAGAACTTTTGGCAAAATTATGGGAATTTATCAAAAGGAGAGTTTAATCCTGCCATGATCGTGTTTGAGATGAACTAGGTAGAGACGCCATTGTGCTGTCAACACCATCTTCACCATGTACATCTTCTACTGTTGTATAGTTCATTTTACATCGTGACTAAGTTAAAATTCCTTATCTTATTCTCTTTGCTCTAATGCTTCTCTGCAGTATCTTCTACAGCTTGGTCAGGAGCATGTTAATGGACGCTCTCCTTTGTCATCCTGTACATACAAATCTTTTGTTTTTGATAAAGCTAGAGGATTGATATTGTTTTTTCATTGTAGAATTATGTCCTTGATAAATTTGATTTGGTCAGACCAGATATATGACTTGACGAGATACAGAGCCCCACAGCTCAGAAAATTGAACATTTGCTAGCCGTTGCACACATATATATGAGACAAAGGTAATTGCACAGCGAAGTCTTTTTGAGAAAAATGTATTATGTGCTTTGGAAAATACAGTCATTTAAAAAATAATTTTGAAATGAAAATCTTCAGCACGTTAGAAGATGATGGTGCCAGATGCCCATCTTGTGCCACAAGTGGTTTTTTGTTATGTAAAGCACCCGTTGAGTTGAAATAATTTGTTCTTATTCGATTGCTTCCTGAGGCCAGAGAGCATGTGGGCAACTCACATTGCTGGCTGGGCTACCAGTGTTCTGTTGATGTTACATAGAATGGAGCTTCCAGAATACTCCTTGTAATGGAAATAGAAGTCCACAGTGGCATCCAATCTAAGGCCCCATCTTTCACTGCCTACAAAGGACGAACTTGGATTACATCCACCTTGGACCCATTGGTTTTGTCACTGTTGTCAACTGATAGTGATTCGTCACTGGTGATGATAAAAATGATGGAAGAAGAGTTAAAAGTCACTTTTTTCTTTGGCCTGTCCCCGTCTTTCTGTGACATCACGATAGGTCTGATCTGCATTTCACTCTCCGCTGCTGGTAGGTCTTTAGCAGGTCGCTGGCATCTCAGCAGTCGGAAACATAAGAGCTGCAAAAGTGATCTACGAAACTGGGCAGAGAAAAAATAAAGTTGAATGCTAAGTAAAAGTTTGGCCTTTAATCTGGATTAACATTCAAGGGAATTAGCTGAGTGTCATTTGGATTGTGTTTTGTAGGCTGCAGTGGATATAGAGTTATAGGGTAACGTTCAGATCTACTGAGGTCACACTGGAGTTTTATGTCTTTTGTTATAATTCTTATCTAGCAGACTACACGGTATTTATTTCAATGCCTTAAAAGCTCCATAGTTTCAATTTGCGTGCACTTTCTATGAGGGAAGGAAGCTCGATCTATTTTGTTAAGGGATTTTGAACATTAATTCAGTCTATGAACATTCAGTGAGCAGCTATTGGGTGACAGCCCCTGTACTATATTCTGTTTTATAAGCAGTAAAAATAGTCAAGGCCCTTCCTGGCAGAGTTTACAGCCTGCTTTACTCACTGATGAGAGTAATGAAGCAATTTTTTTCATTTCTTTCATGTTGACTAATCAGCTGGGGATAAAAATACTACAGTCAGGAATACTAAGGTCTCCAATACCCATAATTATTCTGTGTCCTGGGGACAACACTGAAACCTTATTTCTCAGCCCCATTTGAGGGGCTCCTCTCTGCTCTTTCCCTTCTACAACAACCTTGGAGACCAGAGTCTGAGGACAGTAACATCACAAGATGGAAGGAGCCTAGATTTCTAAATGACTGCATGGAACACAGCCTCCTCCTCCACCAGAACATTAGACCACAGAGTCCGGCCAGAGGGACCAATAAACTCTTTCTGTGTTAATCCAGCGAAACGTGGGGGTTGTTAGATCAATAAAAGTATAACAAATAGCTACATTGACTTCTGTCGTCTTTGATCGTCAATTGTATGTTAGCATTTAGTTTATACTCAGATTTTAAAACAATTATTTGCCTTTACTTACTCTTCAAACCATTTTTTGGTATAGTTAAATGCCAAAGATAGATTATTACAAAGACTAAATAGGTTATGTACGCCAAAAAGTATTTTTCCATACAAACAGTAAGTTCCTTGAGGACAAAGATTATTGTCTTATTTATTTGTTTTGTCAGCTTATTGTATCTTTTAGACTTCTTGTTTAAACTGTGCCCTGGAGAATTAGAAACATCGGAACTATATGGAAGCTTGTTTGAAATGCAGAATAGTGAGCACCCAGAAAATGCATTTTTAGTAAGATTTCTAGGTGTGGTTTAAGCACAGTAATGTTTTAGAAACAGCCCATTGGCTGAGGGAAAGGGTATAGCAAACCATTGTTACTGAATGTATCTAAAATTTGCTATTAAGGTAGTAGTCCTGAAAATATCTTATTCTCCTATAGAAAATTAATTACAATTATAATTCATCTTACTAGAAAAATTCATGTGTGCACATACTCAAAAAGTTTTATAAATAATTTCCAGAGTTTCAGTGGCTGTCCTGAGGCCAATGCAAGGGATGCTTAGGTCCTAGGGAGCAAGTTTAAAATCTCTGGATTTTAAGGAAATAGACAAATGGTAAGCAACAAGAAAGGGGGGAAAGCTCACCAGCAAAAGGAGATTAGGCCACGTGAGAACAAGCTGATGAAGAGGGTAACTCAACAATAGTCGGCTGTGTTGATTAGTTTGATGGAAGTATTTCGGATTGCATGTGAAAACCCCACACTGTACCCCAGAAGTGTATTAATGTACATAGTTACCATTAAATAAAAAAAAAATTCAAAACAAAGGAAAGAAAGGGCATAAGAAAGGAGAGGGAGATTTAGCAATGAATAAAAAAGTTTTATATAAAACTTTATTATAAAAAAGTTCTATTTTCTCCCCAAATCTCAGGCTTTAGAAGTCAGAGTATTTATTATTGTTTGTTATTATTATGAGCTGTTACCTTTAAAATTCCAGTAGAATAATTAACTACTACTCTTATCTTTTAAATTTTATGGATTTTGAAACTTTGAAACCCAGGGGCGGGCCTAGCTTCATATTAATCATACTGGGGCTCTCGTAGCCAGGACTGACAGCCATCAAGTCAAACCCTCTCTACTACAGAAACAGATGAGAGGCTTTCCAACAGACCTAAAGGAAATTTCTTGAATCAAATTAATTTCATCTAGACATTGGCCATGGCATGTAAATAACAGCACAGATCAATTGCTAAAAGCTATCTATTGTGTTACCTCAAGTGAGGAGTTATAAGCACCAGATTTGGGCATTTCAAGCAAACCAGGTTCAAACCCTGATACCGACACTTTCTGAATCAGGTGAGTTATTTAACTTCTCTGCATCTGTTCATATCCCATAAATAAAACAATAAATAATAATGATGGCGCTTTTAAAGATAATCAGTGTAACCCACTCAGTACAGTAAGAATTTTAAATGTATCATTAACTTTGTAGCTGTTATTACTAGGTATTAAACATTTGATAATGAATGAAATGTTAATTTGAATACAATTTTACCTAACACATATGACTCTCTATTGGTAGATCTTTAAATTGTTATTATTTTCTTTGGAGATATCTTACACTTCTTCCTGAACACTTTACATTACTATGAATTCTTGATTTATGTTGTTGTCATTGACATTGCTCTGAATTACCTCTACTGAAGTGTTACACTGTACTTTCCAACCCCACTCCCAGGGTAAAAACAATC
The DNA here is from genome assembly GCA_963574575.1 of Galagoides demidoff. Taxonomy (NCBI): domain Eukaryota; kingdom Metazoa; phylum Chordata; class Mammalia; order Primates; family Galagidae; genus Galagoides; species Galagoides demidoff. The sequence goes on along the minus strand of CAUYQV010157203.1, from coordinate 375 downwards.
AGTTAATTACAAAGCTTACCTTTCTGAGCATGAAGATATAAATAACTGGATTGTACACAGTGTTTGATTTAGCCAAGAGATATGAAACTATCGACACTGTTGGTGTGACCAGATGTCCCTGACCATTAACCACTAAGAAACAGATCACAATATAAGGCATCCAGCAGATCAGGAAGGTAAATATCATAAAGAAGCACATTTTGGCCACTTTCTTTTCATATTTTAAAATCTTGATGACTTGTGTTGTCTGAAGATCTTCAACACAGCGAAGCTGCAGAAAGGAGAAAGGAAGGAGGGGTTCACAAAACGAAACGATCATTTTCTTTTGCTGTTTTGATAACAGATATTCAGACACTATCTTGGCCCCAGCATAAT
>CAUYQV010157202.1:0-10908 GCA_963574575.1 Galagoides demidoff | reverse complement strand
CCATGGCATCACAGCTCATAACAACCTCCAACTCCTGGGCTCAAGCGAGTCTCCTGCCTCCGCCTCCCAAGTAGCTGGGACCACAGGCGCCCGCCACAACGCCCAGCCATTTTTTGGTTGCAGCCATCATTGTTGTTTGGCAGCCCGAGCCGGGGATCAAAAAGCTATTCTTAAGCTAAGTATTCTTTTTTTTTTTTTTTTTTTTTGAGACAGAGCCTCAAGCTGTCCCCCTGGGTAGAGAGCTGTGGCATCACAACTCACAGCAACCTCTAACTCTTGGGCTCAAGCGAGTCTCCTGCCTCAGCCTCCCAAGTAGCTAGGACGACAGGCACCCGCCACAACGCTCAGCTATTTTTTGGTTGCAGCCATCATTGTTGTTTGGCAGACTCGGGCTGGATTCGAACCCGTCACCTTAGGTATATGTGGCTGGCGCCTTAGCCACTTGAGCCACAGGCACCAACCCTAAGTATTCTGATATACTTTCTTTCCTCTTCATTATCTGTTTCTTTTTATCTCAGTTTCAGTGCTTTTACTGTTACTAACCTCAAATTCATTTTAGAAGTGGACAAGGTATTTATAAGAAAATAGTATACTAACATTAAAAAGAATATACTCATATCAGAATTGAAAAATATCAAATCATTTTCAATCCGTAGAGGGACAAATATAACAAAAACATAACATTAAAAAAAGACAGAGTGAGATCTAAACCAAAGTAAAAATAATAAAATAATAATAATAATAACATCTGTAATATTGGTCTCCTTTCAACGAGCAAATATGATGGGTTTACTATACCTTAATTTCTATCCTTGCTCTGTGAGGAAAAAGCTGTCCAATCATGGAAAAGTCCGTTCCCACCATGCTGATGGCTAAAAAAAACATATCTGTTTCTGTAAAAATAAAAGATTTAAAATAAAAAAAAATTAATCCTCTCAACATTTCAAAGAAATCTTATACCAGCATATATTCTGAGTTAAAAGTAAATTCAATAATACTTAATTTTATTGGAAATATTCTCATAGAATATCTAAAAACACCTTGTTTAAACATTCTATTGGCATGCTAATAATACCAAAGCAGCTGAAATTTTTTTTTTTTTGAGACAAAGTCTTAAAATGTCACCCTGGGTAGAATGCTGTGACATCATAGCTCACAGCAACCTCCAACTCGGGCTCAAGCGATCCTCTATGTTTAGTAGAGATGGGGGTCTCTTGCTCAGACTACTGGTCTCAAACCTATGAGCTCAGGCAATACACCTGCCTCAGCCTCCCAGAGTACTAGGGTTATAGGCATGAGCCACTGCACCCAGCCTACAGCTGAAAAAAAAAAAAATTTTTTTTTTTTTTTTTTTTTTGAGACAGTCTCATCACGTCACCCTTGGTAGAGTGCCATGGCGTTACAGTACACACAACCTTAAACTCTTGGGCTGAAGTGATTCTCTTGCCTCAGCCTCCCAAGCAGCTGGGACTAAAGGCACCTAACACAACACCCGGGTACCTATTTATTTTTGAGACAAGAGTCTCACTCTGTTTTCTAAGCTAGAGTGTCAAAGCATCAGCCTAGCTCACAGCAACCTCAAACTCCTGCATTCAAGGAACTCTTCTGCTTCAGCCTCAGCAACCCAAGTATCTAGGACTACAGGTCACAGTGAATGCCTAGGTAATTTTTTTTTTTTTTTGAGTCTTATTATGTCACCCTCGGTAGAGTGAGATGGCAACACAGCTCAGAGAAACCAAAACTCTTGGGCTCAAGTGATTCTCTTGTCTCAGCCAGGCGCCCACCACAACACCCGGCTATATTTTAGAGATGAGGTCTCGCACTTGCTCAGGCTGGTCTCGAACCCATGAGCTCTGGGCAATCCACCCACCTTGGCCTACCAGAGTACTAGGATTAACCAGCTAATTTTTCTATTTCTAGTAGAGACAGGGTCTCACTAGACCTCACTAAAATATAGCCAGGTATTGTGGTGGGCGCCTGGCTGAGACAAGAGAATCACTTGAGCCCAAGACTTTTAGTTTCAGAGAAGGATAGTGTACATTTTTAAACAGGCTATTATTAACCTATAGAAGCTTTTATTATATAATCCTATCTGAGTCAGAACATTATTAATACTGTATTATTAATTATCACTTCAATGTTTTTCTACAGGAACTTTACAAAGAGAAAATTTCCAAAGAAAATGATTATAGAGGCAGCCCCCATAGCTCAGTGGGTAGGATGCTACCCACATACACTGAGGCTGGTGGGTTCACACTCAACCCAGGCCAGCTAAAGCAACAACGACAACTGCAACAAAAAAATAGCCAGGCGTTGTGGCAGGCATCCGTAGTCCCACCTGCTTAGGAGACCGAAGCAAGAGAATCGGTTAAGCCCTAGAGTTTGAGGTTGCTGTGAGCTGTGATCCCCACAACACTCTACCCATAGGGACAGCTTGAGACTCTGTCTCAAAAAAAAAGGCTCGGTGCCTGCGGCTCAAGTGGCTAAGGCGCCAGCCACATACACCTAAGGTGGCGGGTTCCAATCCAGTCTGGGCCGCCAAACAACGACAGCTGCAACCAAAAAATAGCCAGGCGTTGTGGCGGGCGCCTGTGGTCCCAGCTACTTGGGAGGCTGAGGCAGGAGACTCACTTGAGCCCAGGAGTTGGAGGTTGCTGTGAGCTATGATGCCACAGCACTCTACCCAGGGGGATAGCTTGAGACTCTGTCTCAAAAAAAAAAAAAAAAAAAATCATAAAAATAAGTCTTAAAAAGGTTTTTTTTTTTTTCCCTGCAGTTTTTGGCCAGGGATGGGTTTGAACCCGCCACCTCCAGCATATGGGGCCAGCACCCTACTCCTTTGAGCCACAGGCACCTCCCCAGGAAGTCTTAAAAAGGTTTTTAAGATAAGGTTAGAAATACAGTTCCATGGAAGAGCAGAAGGGAAATGTCAATAAAATTAGCTGGAGAGAAAAGAACATGGTAGTTTGCATTCGTATTTACTTAGGGGAGATCTGATCTAATTCAGACACAGAAAATAATTCACTTCATTTCAAGTAATTTACACACTTTTAAATGAAAGTTAGTTACCTTTATTTGACCAGGGTTTAGAGTAATAGTTTTTCCTAAAGCTGGAATATGTAGTTGTAGAACCACGCTCAAATATGGGGTCATTTTCTTCAACAACACAGGGGCCTTTTGTCCTTAAAACTTCTACAGTTAAACTGAAAGAAACACATTTTTAAATAGATCCACATGAAAACAAATAATGCAAAAAATAGTAAATAAGTTTGATTTTATCTTTTCAATAAGATCTTACTCTGTTGCCTGGGTTACAGTATAGTGGCATCATCACAAGTTTACTGCAACCTCAAACTCCTAGGCTCATGAGATCCTCCTTCCTTAGCCTCCTGCATACCAGAGACCTATAGGCACACACCATGCCTGCCTAAATTTTTTGTTTTTGTTCCTTCAAATAGGGTCTCAATATGTTGTCCAGGAGGGTCTCAAAGTGACCCTCCTGCCTCAGCTACTTGCTGTCATAGTCACCCTCCTGCCTCAGCTTCCCAAAGTGCTAAGATTACAGATGTGAGCCACCATGCATGGCCATAAATTAGATTTGAATAGTTAATACTTTGAAAGTTAGGACAGCAGTCATAAAAAAACATAATATATACATTTGAAATATGGGAATTTTCTTTATCTTTTTTTGAGACAGAGGCTCTCTATGTCACCCTCAGTAAAGTTCCATGGCATCATAGCTCACAGCAACCTCAAACTGTTGGGCTTAAGCTATTCTCTTGCCTCAGCCTCCTAAGTAGCCAGGACTACAGGCACTCACCACAATACCTGGCTATTTTTTTGTTGTTGTTACCATGGTTGTTTAGCAAACCCAGGTTGGATTTGAACCCGCCAGCGCCCTAACCACTGAACTATAGGCACAGAGCTGAAATATGGGCATTTTCTAAGCATCTATTAATTTTTTACCTAAGACATGATTCCCAGGGGGTAGAAATAAATGCCAACTTGCTTTCAAAATTCATAGCAGCAATATAATATTTACAGAAAATATCTATAGAAAGCTGGGAACGGTGGTTCACACCTGTAATCCTAGCACTCTGGGAGGCCGAGGCAGGTAGATTACCTAAGCTAAGGAGTTCAAAACCAACCTGAACAAACACAAGACCCCCATCTCTAAATATAGCCAGGCAGACTCGGCACCAGTCACATATGCCGAGGGGGGCAGGTTCAAACCCAGCATGGGCCAGCTAAATAACAATGACAACTATAACAAAAAATAGCCGCGCATTGTGGCAGGTGCCTGTAGTTTCACCTACTTCGGAGGCTGAGGCAAGAGAATCGCTTAAGCCCAAAACTTTGAGGTTGCTGTGAGCTGTGATGCCTCAGTACACTACCAAGGGAGACGTAGTCAGGCTCTGTCTCAAAAAATGAACAAACAAACAAAACAAATAAATAAATAAATATAGCCAGGCGTTGTAGCAGGCACCTGTAGTCCCAACTACTTAGGAGGCTGAGGCAAGAGGATCTCTTAAGCCCAAGACTTTGAGGTTTCTGTGAACTATGATGCCACAGCACCCAACTCCAGGGCAACTGAGTGAGACTCTATCTCAAAAAAGGGGGGTGGCCCTCAGCGCCTGTGGCTCAAGCAGTCAAGGCGCCAGCCACATACACCTGAGCTGGTGGGTTCAAATCCAGCCTAGGCCTGCCAAACAACAAAGAAGGCTGCAACAAAAAATAGCCTCGTGGTGGGCGCCTGTAGTCCCACCTACTTGGGAGGCAGAAGCAGGAAAATCACTGTGCCCAGAAGTTGAAGGATGCTGTGAGCTATGATGGCACAGCACTCTACCCAGGGATTAAGGCTTAAGACAGCTTAAGGCTCTGTCTCAAAAAATAAAGGGGGGGGGCAGTGCCTGTGGCTCAGTGGGCAGGGTGCCAGCCCCATATACTGAGGGTGGTAGGTTCAAATCCAGCCCCGGCCAAACTGCAACAAAAAAAATAGCCGAGCATTGTGGCAGGCACCTGTAGTCCCAGCTACTCAGGAGGCTGAGGCAAGAGAATCACCTAAGCCCAGGAGTTGGAGGTTATTGTGAGCTGTGTGATGCCACCGCACTCTACCAAGGGCAATAAAGTGAGACTATAGCTCTACATAAAAAAGGCTCAGTGCTCATAGCACAGTGGTCAGGGTGCAGGCCACATGCACTGAGGCTGGTGGGTTCAAACCCCACTCAGGCTAGCTAAAAAACAATGACAACTGCAACAACAACAACAAAAATAGGCAGGCGTTATGACAGGCACCTGTAGTCCCAGCCACTTGGGAGGCTGAGCCAAGAGAATTGATTAAGCTCAAAAAAGTTCGAGGTTGCTGTGAGCTGCAACATCATGGCACTCTACCAAGGGTAATATAATGAGACTCTTATCTCAAATAAATAAAAAAAATTAAAAAGAAAACCTCAGACCACCTAAAAAAGTACCTGCTTTATTTACTTTGCATGCCTCCTTTATTCAATATATAATATTGCAATAGGCCCCCCAAATATTGAGAAATGTATATAAGCATTTATATTTATATTTTACATTATGACAAAGCAGTTAAATATGCTTTCAACCACTTAATAACAAATAAAATCATCATCACAAACTAATGGAAAACAGCCTGCAAAAACAAAACATTATATCTTTATTTAATTATCATAAAATACAAATGCTATAAAATTTTTCATTAATTAAACTGTCAAAAGACTTTCCATTATTCTTTTTTATGTATTTAATAATAATTTATCCTCTTTGAAAAAAAGTAAACTTAAGAAAAATAGCTAAGGGCGGCACCTGTGGCTCAGTGGGTAGGGCGCCAGCCCCATATACCAAGGGTGGTGGGTTCAAACCCGGCCCTAGCCAAACTGCAACCAAAAAATAGCCAGGCGTTGTGGCGGGTGCCTACAATCCCAGCTACTAGGGAGGCTGAGGCAAGAGAATCACCTAAGCCCAGGAATTAGAGGTTGCTGTGAGCTGTGTGATGCCACAGCACTCTACTGAGGGTGATAAAGTAAGACTCTGTCTCTATCTCTACAAAAAAAAAAAAACAACAACAACAACAACAAAAAAAAAAACTGTTAAATTCCACAATGCCAGATGTGAGAAATTTAATGTTATAACTGAGAAATGAAACTTAGGGGTGAATTAAACCTCACCATGATAAGAATCATAAGGTACGTTAAACCAAGTTTCTTTTCACACCCATTAGTTATCAACACACACCAGGTATATTATTGGTTAATAATATGAAAACTTGAATACTGACTTCAATACTGAGTCAGTATTAGAACCAAACCTCTCTTCAGTGGAAGGCAGGATATGGTTAGTTCAGTAAGCTCAACCTATTTCCTAGTAAAATCAGCAAAACAATAGTGTTAGGGCAGCAGTACCATCTACTCATACAAAACAGTTATTATAAAAACTGCTGAAAATCATATATTAATCTAACCCACGTTTCTATTTATAATATTCATTACGCAAATATAAACATCATCATCTAAGTGACAATGACAAATACAAATACAAAAACAGGAACTCTCTTAATAGACAAAGCACGTTTCTTCTCATGAAACCACTACCCTTCTTTTTCTTAACCTACCTTTCTTCATCTAAAATAATAGAACCATCTTCTGCCACTTTCACTCGAGGAACCAGCAACGGCCCATCATCTGTCTCTTCTTCCAGTTCATCATCATCTTCCACATCAGGAGTGCTCTTACCTTCTTGCCTACCAAATATGAAGACAGGTTAATTCATATAGTCATGAGAAATGTTTCCTGAATGCTATGAACTTCACAGTAAGTTACTACAAATTTAACATCCTAGCTATTTCCGAATTTCCCTATAATCTATGTGTTAAGGACATAATTATAGGATTTCCTCGAATTTTATATTGAAGCATTTAGTAAGAAGCCTGCATTCTTTTAAAATAAAGGGAAACAAATGCACATCTTTTCTATCCCAAGATAGTTTAAGTATATCCATCCAGTTACTATGAAATTAACAACAATAATCCTTATAGTTGTATATAGCATTCGATTCCAGATCATCTAATTAATTTTTCAGAACAATCCTTAGGAATTAATTATTTTCATACCAATTTGAGCCTTAGAGAATACAAATAACTTTTACTCTAAATTATATAACAAAGGGCACAGCTAAAAGTTAAACACAGTTTTCCAAATAATGATTCCATTCTACTACACACTCTCCTAAAGATCTTTTGTTTTCTTATTTTGTTTTTGTGGAGACAGGGTCTTGCCCTGTTGCTCAGGATACAATACAAAGGTGCAATCCTAGCACACTGAAACCTCAAACTCTTGGACTTAAGCGATCCTCTTGCCTCAAGTAGCAGGGACTATAGGCACATCCCACCACACTGGAATAATTTTTTATATTCTCTCTCTCTCTTTTTTTTTTGTAAGAGACTGGGTCCCACCATGTTGCCCAGGCTGGTCTCGAAATTCTGAGCTCAAAGAAGCCTCCCATCTCAGCCTTCAAAAGTGAAAGTGCTAAGAATAAGCCATCATACCTGCCCTCTTTAAGGTTTTATTAAAACAAACACAAACTATAAACCTGTAAAACCTAACTATTTTTAAAGCTTCCATGCACTGCTTTAAAACAATATAGATTCTAGGCATAATGATCAATAATTAACCCTTAAAGTAAGAACTAGAGAACTCCCAATGTTTCTGATAATTTTCCACAGTATCCCAATTTAAATTACAAGGCTACAATAACTAGAATTGTACAATGCTACAGTAACTTCCTAAAGGGTCTCTTGGCAGGATTTCTTGAGAATTAGCTAACCTATGACAGTTATGTACATGGAAGACTAAAGGAAGTTTGTACAGAAAATAAGACTACATACAATGATACCAAAGATATAGGTTGCAAGACAGCATATAAGGCATGCTAATTTCCTGTGAAGAAATACAAAAAGAAACACATATATACACATTTGCTTAGATAGCGAGACTAGAACTGGAATGATACATTAAAAAAATTGGTAACTAGGTGGTGCCTGGGGCTCAAAGGAATAGGGTGCTGGCCCCATATGCCAGAGGTGGTGGGCTCAAACCCAGTCCCAGCTAAAAAAAAAAAAATTGGTAACATTTGTTCAGTCCAGAGAGAGTAGATTACAGAAAATGAATCAGAAGACTCCTCAGTATTCACTTTTGGTCCTCTTGAATTTTGAAGCATGTGCATATATATCACTATTCTAAGATAAAACAAAGCTTTCTTAATTCTTTTTTTTTTTTTCTTGAGACAAGAGTCTCACTTTGTCACCCTTGGTAGAGTGCCGTGGCATCACAACTCATAGCAACCACAAACTCTTGGGCTCAAGCAATACTCTTGCCTCAGCCTCCCAAGTAGCTGGGACTACAGGCACCCATCAACATGCTTGGCTAGTCTATTTTGTTGAGATGGGGTTCTCATTCTTGCTCAGGATGGTCTCAAACCTGTGAGCTCAGGGCAATCCATCCCCCTCAGGCCTCCCAGAGGGCTAGCATTACAGACATGAGCCACCAGGCTTTGTTTTTTGAGACAGAGTCTCATTATGTTGCCCCTGATAGAGTGCAATGGGAAATAGCTCACAGCAACCTCAAATTGTTGGGCTTAAGCAATTCTCTTACCTCAGCCTCCCAAGTAGCTGGGACTACAGGTGCCCGCCACAATGCCCAGCTATTTTTTTGTTGCACTTGTCACTGTTGTTCAAACCCACCAACCTCGATGCATGTGGCTGGCACCATAAATACTGTATTACGGGCACCAAGCCAACACTAGGCTTTCTTAATTATAGAAGCTTTAATTTAAAATTATAATATTGGTCTCGGCACCTGTAGCTCAAGCAGCTAAGGCAGCAGCCACATACACCAAAGCTGGCAGGTTCAAATCCAACCCAGGCCTGCCACACAACAATGACAACTACAACCAAAAAATGGCTAAGTGTTGTAGCAGGCACCTATAGTCCCAGCTACTTGGGAGGCTGAGGCAAGAGAATTGCTTAAACCCAGGAACTGGAGGTTGTTGTGACCTATGGTGCCACAGCACTCTACCCAGGGAGGCTGTCTCAAAAAAAATGAATGATAAAATAAATAAATAAAATCATAATATTGGTCAGTTACATATGTAATACCAAAGTAGTATAGGACTTTCATATTGATTTATTATAAAAGGGCAGTAACTCCAATTTTTATTGAGTCTATTTTCAAACTCCACATACATGTAATTTGATTATAAAAGGAAACACTATGTGATTTCATTTTTTTTTTTTTTTAAGAGACAGGGTCTCACTCTGTTGCTCAGGCTGATCACCACAGCCTCAAACTCTTAGACTTAAGTGATCCTCTCACCTTAGCCTCCCGAGTAGCCGGGACTTTAGACACACACCACCACACTCAGTTAATTTTTCTTTGAGACAGAGTCTCACTATGTCACCCTCAGTAGAGTGCCCTGGCATCACAGCTCACAGCAACCTCAAACTCTTGGGCTTAAGCAATTCTCTTGCCTCAGCGTCCCAAGTAGCTGGGACTACAGGTACCTGCCACAACGCCCAGCTATTTTTTTTTGTTGTTGTTGCAGCTGCATTACTGTTTTAGCGGCCAGAGCCGGGTTTGGATCCGCCAGCCTTGGTGTATATGGCCCAAGCCCTTCCCAGTGAGCTACTAGCACTGCCTCAGTTAATTTTTCTTATTTTCTTTTCTTTTTTTTTTTTTTTTAAAGAGATAAGATCTTGCTATTTTCCCATGCTGGTCACAAATTATCTTCCCACCTTGGCTGGCCAAAAGGCTGAAATCACAATTGTCAGCCACTGTGCTCAGGCCCTAATTTCATTTTATTAATGGAGTCATAATAGACTATACACACATACACACACACATTATATATATATATATATATATTTTTTTTTTTTTTTTTTTTTTGAGACAGAGCTTCAAGCTGTCTCCCTGGGCAGAGGGCTGTAGCATCACACAGCTCACAGCAAGTTCCAACTCCCGGGCTTAAGTGATTCTCTTGCCTAAGCCTCCCAAGTAGCTGGGACTACAGGCGTCCACCACAATGCCCGACTTTTTTTTTTGGTTGCAGCCGTCATTATTGTTTGGCAGGCCCGGGTTGGATTTGAACCCACCAGCTCTGGTGTATATGGCTGGCACCTTAGCCGCTTGAGCTGCAGGCACTGAGCCAGAATATACTTTTTTAAAAAAGCATGCTTACTCTCTTGTCTGGACTGCAGGCAATGACTTTTCCACTTTCTTTTCTTGTTCCAGTGAAGAACTATTAAACACAAATAACAGAACACTTATATTATACACTACCAATTTATATCTTATCAATTCTATCTATAGGTAAAAAGCAAAGTATTCTAAGTTCCATGGGGTTTTTTTAAACATACTATAGCACATAACTAACGACAATGCAGTCCAACAATCAGTTTTCAGTCAAAAACTTCTCCTTAAGCAAAAATAATGTGGTAGGCACTAAGTAGAGAACACTCTTACCCCCTAAGTCCTCAGTGAAGGGAAGTTACCAGTGTGATGCAATGAGGTAGCTTTCTCTATCTAACTACTCAGTATCAGACAACTCAAAACCTTCTAGCCCTTCCATCAACCAGGCCAAAGACATGATAAATGTAAACAAGGACTACTCAGAAGAACATGCTACAACTTCTACCTAAGGCACACAACAAGGAGATTTATTACATTCCTGCCCGCCCCACCCTAGGCTAAATTATTCTTTTTTTTTTTTTTTTTTTTTTTTTTGAGATGGAGCCTCAAGCTATCCCCCTGGGTAGAGTGCCATGGCATCACAGCTCATAGCAACCTCCAACTCCTGGGCTCAAGCGAGTCTCCTGCCTCCGCCTCCCAAGTAGCT
>CAUYQV010157198.1:0-54807 GCA_963574575.1 Galagoides demidoff | reverse complement strand
GTTTATCTTACAACGGTACAAGTGAATCTTTCTAAAAGCAGAGTATGAACATTTTAACTCCATAACTAAGAAAATGACATGAAGGTTATGTTAACCAGTTTGATGAGAGTATTTCAAAATGTATATGAAAAGAGCACACTGTACCCCATGATTGCATTAATGTACACAGTTATGCTATAAGAAATTTTTAAAAAAAGAAAGAAAGAGAAAATGACCAAACTTGGTGGCTCACACCTATAATCCTAGACCTCTGGCAGGCTGAGATTAGTGGAATTCTTTAACGAGGGGGTGTTGAGAATGGGCATAACAAGGGTCAGACCATGTACCTACTAAAAAAGTGAAAAATTATAAAGATAGTGCAACAGGCCTCTATGGTCCTAGCTACATCGGAGTCTCAGCAGGATCATTGCGTGAACCCTGGTGTTTGAAGTTGCTATGATCTAGGCTAAGGCCAAGAAAGACTAGACTGTGCCACATATGGAAACCATATTTCAAAAATACCCATATACACTCCCTTGCACAGGCAAACCAACAAAACAACCAACAAACCTTTTCTTCATCTCAAAAGAACAGAATAAATGCTCAGCACCTGTAGCTCAAGTAACAAAGGCACCAGCCACATACACCAGACCTGGAGAGTATGAATCCAGCCCAGGCCTGCCAAACAATAATGGCAACTACAAACAAAATATAGCTGGGCATTGTGGAGGGCACCTGTAGCCCCAGCTAATTGGGAGGCCAAGGCAACAGAATCACTTTAGCCAAATAGCTGGATGTTTCTGTGAGCTATGATGTCATGGCGCTCTACCCAGGGTGACAGCTGATGCTCTGTCTAAAAGAATGAATATATAAATAAAAATAAAAGACCAGAATTACCTTGATAGCTCAAGCAAAGCAGACATGCTTAAGACCTGTGAAGCTATGACCAAGTTTAGACTGTAGCCAGGGATAGTAAATTTGTAAGTTTCTCTCAAATGGATGTTTTGGGGTAAGTGTCAAAAAGGTCCTTGAAATAGGATCCCACAGGTGGTGCCTGTTTTCTCAGTGGGTAGTGCTCCAGCCCCATACAAGGAGGATGGTGAGTTCTAACCTGGTCCTGGCCAAACTGCAAGAAAATTTATCTGAGTTTTTTTGCGGGTGCCTATAGTCCCAGCTACTTCAGAGGCTGAGGCAAAAAAAATCAGCTAAGCTCAGGAGTAGGAGGTTGCTATGAGCTGTGATTCCAGGGTAGTCTACAGAAGGTGACAAAGTGAAACCTTTGTCTCAAGGGAAAAAAAAAAACGCAAAATAGAGTCTTACTTAAGTAACTTCATGAAGTTATGTCAGCTGTGATGCAGCTTGAGTCACACTGGTGTAAAAAATCTCAACTGTTGGTGATGTGTGTGGCTCAAAGGAGTCTGGCGCCAGCCCCATATACTGGAGGAGGTGGATTCAAACTTGGCCCAGGCCAAAAACTGAAAAAAAAAAAAAAATCTCAATAGAGTTAATAAGGCACAAATGGGAGATCACTTAGCTCTCTGAGGATGGAGGGCTAAGAAGTCTCCTGGTTCAATAACTTGAGGGAAACCAGCTGAATTGAGCAGAAAAGGACACTTAGTATCTGTGACCAGAAGTCTGTATCCCAGGATGAAGTCACTACATGGTCACTGTGGATGACATCACATTGGGTGTTACCCTGGGTGACCATCTTTAAGCTTAACCTTATTTTTGCTAAGCATGTGTAGTGGCCATCCAGGTTTGTCATTAGGTTCAAACTGTTACAAACAGGAGGGGTTCTTTTCTCCATACTTAATTCCTGCTTCCTAAAGTTTGCTTTTATCTGTGTCCCAGGGATTCAACAACCCTTCCTTTCCTTTTCAAGTTGTGGATTTGTAACCAAGTGGAAGAGTTTGATTTATACCTAGTGCTGCCCTTGGATGTTATAGACCAAGAATCTGAGCCCAAAGTTTGGACAGTGATTTGACAGATCTGGCAGGTATGTCACATAATTCTCAGTTCTACTTTTTATAATATTTTACTTCTTTCTCTAGAATAGGCATTTTTTTGACGGTAGGTGTCTCACTGAAAGTCCTCTCTCAAAATCTGGCTAGGCAATGTGTCCAGTAATGTACTCCATAGCTCCAGTTATTTATGATGATCATGGGAAATATCAGCCTTTCTGGAAAGGTCCAGCATTCCACAGCCCTGTGCCAGGTGTGTCCAAACTTTTAGCTTCTTAGCCACATAAAAAGTAGAAGAGTTATGTTGGGCCACATGTTCAATGCACAATAACTAATGAAATTCTATAAGCAAAAAAAAGATTCAGGCAAAATTGTGGTGATATCTGCCACCATGAATGTGTAAATGAGTCCTGACATAATCCCTACATGTCACCAGGCCTTGAGGATTTGACACTCCTCAAAACCCCTTTTAAGTTCATTTCTTAAGTAGAGCTCAGTGACATTTGCCATGCCTGACTACAATATTTGGATGATATGGGAATCCAAGGTGGGCTGATCCCCTGAACTCAGGGGTTGGAGAAAAGTCTGAGCAACACTAAGTCACTCTCAGCCCCAATCTCCCACCTGGTTACTACTAAAATAGAACAGGTAGCCAAGCATTATGGCCCTTGCCCATAGTTCCAGCTAATCCAGAGGATGAGGCAGGAGGATCCATTCAATGGAAGAGTTGGATTTCGCTCCCTGCTAGGCTGAAGGTGTGACACTCTACCCGGGGCAAGAAAGTGAGAGTCTGTCTCATTAAAAATAACAAAAGAAAGAAAGGAAGGAAGAAAATTGGGCAGGCACAGTTTCTGAGAGCAATAGTACAAGGATATATCTCTTGGGAAATAGAATAGAGGACTACATAAGGAGGAGATTTATTGTGGCCCCCAGGGAAAATGACTCAGGATAATTCAATTTGGGATTGGTTCATTAGGATATTGCCATTTGATCTGATCAGTAGGTATAGTCCAGAGATGTCTGGTCCCTGTCTTGGGACTGATTGGGAAAAGGAAAGGGGCACCTGGATTCCCAGATGCTCAGGAGAGTGAGGCAATAGATTCTGTTGAGCCCAGGAGTTTGAGATTTTGTTTAGGTATGTTCAAATATGGGTACTCTACCCCAGGTGAAGGAGGAAGAATCTGTCTCAAGGAAGAAGAAAATGACAATTTTGGTAGGATGGAACAATGTGCCTCCCATGTTAATATATGGTAGTCTGTGTGTGAGCAGGGAAATAGGATTTACTGTCTCTGAAGAACTCTCATGACCTGGGTTCTTCCTATGCTTTGAGGCTTTTCAGCATCTCAAGTTATGGAAAACATCATCAAGTACCTTCATTGAAGTAAGTTGTTTACCCTTTGAAAATGTAAAATTCTGTGTTTCTTAGTATAGAATGTATTTCTTCCACAGAATTGGACAGAATTTATCACAAACTAATTTCACAACTTCATCTTCTCCCCCCACATGAAGAAAGTCAATACCCACTAGCAGTCATTTTCATTTAACCCTCCACCCTCCCCCATCTGCTCCATACTCCTAGCAGACAATTGGCCTTGTCTTCTGATTTCAGTCATACTCTGTGTGGTCTTTTGTAAGTGAGCTTGTTCCATTATGATAATGATTTTAAGGTTCATTCCTATTGTAATATAAATGTGAATTTCACTCATTTTAAGTGCTGATAAATATTCATTGTCTGAATATAGCACTTTATATTTATCCAATCATCTATAAATCTCATTAGTCATCCTGAAGACATTTCATTCTCATCTAAGAATTTTAAAAATTTTTATCAACAATATATGTTGCCTCCATCAAACTCCTTTTCTGTGTCTCTTGAGGTTACAATGTGGTTTATCTTATTGATTCTATTAATGTAGTGTGTCTTATTAGTTGCTTTTCCCATATTGAGCTATATTATCAATCCTGGTAATAGATCTCATTTGGGACACATATATAACATATGTTGTATGCTACCAGACTTTTCCTGAATCTATACAGCATATCTCTTATAATATATTTGACATAGCATTTCAACCCTGTGCCCCGGAAAAATACATTGGTATTTTTCATCATAGCTCAAGGAAATCCAAGCTGCTGACCTCAAGTGATCCTCCAGACATTATCCTTCTCAGCAGCTGAGAGTACAGGCCAATGCCATCACTGTTAGGGAATTTTTGCACTTATTTCTTGGAAAAGTTGGGTCTCACTATGTTGCTCACTCTCCTCTGAAAACCCTTAGCTTCCAGTGAACTTTCTTGCCTTGGCCTCTGAAATTGCTGGGATTATATGTGTTAGCTATGGTCCTCATCCAGGCTTATGGTTTTGTGAAGGTTTTTTTTTTTTTCAGTTTTTGGCCAGGGCTGGGTTTGCTCCTGCCACCTCTGGCATATTGGGCTGGTGCCCTACTTCTTGAGACAAGGCCACCCCATGAAGCCTTTTGCCTATGAAGCAAATGCCTGTGAAGAATTTGCCTCATAGAAACATACTATTGATTAAAAAAAAAAAAAAGCACTAGGCTCGGCACCTGTAGCTCAAGCAGATAAGACACCAGACACATACACCACAGCCCGTGGGTTTGAATCCAGCCCAGGCATGCCAAATAACAATGACAGCTACAGCCAAAAAATGGCTGGACATTGTGTCAGGTGCCTGTAGTCCAATCTGCTTGGAAGGCTGAGGCAAAAAAATCACTTGAGTCAGAAGTTGGAGGTTGCTATGAACTGTGACTCCATGGCACTCTACCCAGGGTGACAGCTTGAGGTTCTGTCTCAAAACAAAACAAAAACAAAACTATATTCAGATATAATTCCCATGTTCCACAATCTACCCATTTCAAGTATAGGGTTCAAGTACACATTTAGGAATCACTTTTATAGTGTGTTTATTTGTTATTAGAGAAGTTTCTCCTAAGGTGTAGAAGAAAGAGATAGAGGAAAGAAAGTGATGAAGGAATGAAAAGTATGGAGAGAGCAAATTAATTAAAGAGAAAGAAGTGAAGGAAGGATAAATTGAGGGAGCAGAGAAGGGAGAGAGGAAGGAAAACAAAGAGAAAATGACAAAATTTAGTGGCTCACTACTATAATCCTAGCCCTCTGGCAGGCTGACAGGAGTGTTTTTGAATGAGGGGGTACTGATAACAGACAGAGAAAGACTCAGGTCCTGTCTCTACTAAAATGTGAAAAATAACCTAGGTATTGCAACAGGAACCTGTGGCCCTAGCCACATAGGAGTCTCAGGCAGGAGGGTTGCCTGAATCCTGGAGTTTGAGGTTGCTATGATCTAGGCTGAGGCCACGAAATTCTAGCCTGGGCCACATACAGAAACTGTATCACAAAAATATCCACACACACACACACATGCACAGCAAACCAACAAACTAACAAACCAACCAACAGACATTTTCATCATCTCGTCTTTTTAAGACCAGAATTACCTTGATGGTTCAAGCGAAGTAGACATGCTTAAGACATATGAAGCTATGACCAAATTGAAGGTGTAGCCAGGCATAGTAAATCTGTAAGCTTCTCTTAAATGGATGTTTTGGGGTAGATGTTTTGGGGTAGGTCGTTGAATTAGCATCCCAGGGACGGTGCTGTAGCTCAATGGTTAGGGAGCTGGCCCTATATAAAGAGGGTAGTGGTTTCAAACCTGGACTTGGCCAAACTTCAACAAAAAAATAGCTGGGATATGTTACAGGCATCTGTAGTCCCAACGACTCAGGAGGCTGAGGCAAAAGAATTTCCTAAGCTCAGGAGTTGGAGTTTTCCATGAGAAGTGATGCCATGGCATTCTATCAAGGGTGACAAAGTTAACCACTGTCTCAATAAACAAAACAAACAAACAACAAAACCCAGAAGGCCTGCTGCCTGTGGCTCAAGTGGATAAAGTGCCAGCCACATACATCTGAACTTGTAGGTTTGAATCCACCAGAAAACAATGATGGATGCAACCAAAAAATAGCTGGGAATTGTGGTAGGCAAATATACTCCCAGCTACTTGGGAGGTGGAGACAGGAGAATTGCCTGAGCCCAGGAATTGGATGTTGCTGTGAGCTGTGATATCATGGCAATCTACTCATGGTGACACTAGAGACTGTATAAAAAAATAAGAAAAAGAAAAAAAAAAAAAAGAAAACCAAAGAACAAATTCTGTCCTAAGTAAGTGACTCCATGCAGTTTTTTGGGGTGTTAGATAGTTTGAGCCACACTGATGTACAAATCTCAAATATTGTGTCAACCTAGTGGTGGAATCTCAACCGTCAATAGAATCAATAAGGCACAAATGGGAGATCGGTTTGCTGCTTGTGGATGGAGGGTTAAGAAGTTTCCTGCTTCAAACACTTGAGGGATACCAGTTGAAGTGAGCTGAAAAGGCCACTTATTATCTTTCATTGGAAGCCTAGATCCCAGGACATTGAAGTATGAACTCATGACATGGTCAACGTGGATGACATCACAATGGGTGTTGCCCTGAGTTACCATTTTCAAGATGAACCTTACTCCTGCTACGTATGTGTAGTGGCTGTCAGGGTAGGTTGTTGGGTCCAAACTATTACAAAAGAGAGGGGTTATTTTCTCCTTACTCAATTCCTGCTTCCTAAATTTTCTTTGTATCTGTGGTCAAGGGATTAAACAACTCTTACATCATGGATTTATAAGCAAAGTAAGAGTGTGGTTTACAACTACCCTGGGATATTGTAGACCAGGAACTTGAGCCCAAAGATCAGACAGTGTTTTCACAGACCTTGCAGGTATGTCAAATAATTCTCAGTTCTACTTTTGTGATGTTTTACTTCTTTACCTGAATAGGCATGTTTGGAAAGGTAGGTGTCCCACTGAGGATCCTCTTTTGACATCTGGTTCAAAAATGTGTCCAGTAGTGCACTCCATACTTCCAGTTATTTGATTATCATGGAAAATATCAACCTATCTGGAACGTTTCAACGTTCCTGACCTCTGTGCCAGGTATATCCAAACTTTTGACTTCTTGACCAGAAAGGAAGTAGAAGTGTTATGTTGGGCTACACATTCAATACACAAACACTAATGTAACCTGATAAGCAAAAATGACATTCATGCATAATTGTGGTGATAGCTGCCACCACGGAAATGCCAAACAATCTTGACATAAATCCTGTGTGTCACTGGGGCCTGAGCATTGGAAGCTCCACAAGTCCCCTGATAAGGTCATTTCTTAAGTAGAGCTCAATGACTTTTGCCATGAATGACTAGACTGTTTGGATATTCTGGGAGGCCAGGGTAGTCTGATTACCTGAGCTCAGGTGTTGGAGACAAGGCTGAGCAACTGCGAGACACACTCAGCCCCAATGTCCTACCCAGTTTCTACTGAAATAGAAAAGGTAGCCAGGACTTGTGGCACTTTCCTGTAGTTCCAGCTACTCCAGAGGCTGAGGCAAGTGGATCCCTTAAGGGCAAAAGTTGGATTTCACTATGTGCTAGGCTGAGGCCATGACACTGTAGCCTGGGCAATAGAGTGAGAGTCTGTCTCATGAAAAACAATAAAAGAAATAAAGAAAGAAATATAATTTGCTAGGTATGCTTTCCTAGAGGAAAAGTATGGGGAGAGGTCAGTAGGCACATGGAATAGGGGACTACATAAAGGAGGAGATTTATTGTGGCCTCTCTGTGGAGGATCCATGAGTCAGGACATGTGGGGTTGGGATTTGTTCATTACGATATTGTTAGTTGATCTGATTGGTAGGGATTCTCCAGAGATTTCTGGTTCATGACCTCAGAATTACTGGGGCAAGGGAATATTGGGCCAGATTGAATAACCCCAACAGAATAGATGCATGGTATACTCTGAATTTGTTAGTGTGCATATGGAAAGCCTTATTTGAGGCAAGAATTCACTGTATGGACAGTTTCTAGTGACTATAAGAATGTAGAATATCACAGGGTCACTGTTACATAAAATCTAAAGGGTTGACTAATACAGGTATCAGGAATACAATTTCCCTAAGAGAGAATAAATTATCTAGTTGACATCTAATTTAGGAGTACAATTTCAAAACTTCAAATGTGACAAAAAGTTAATACGAGAGGTAATTCCCTACCAATAGTTTTCTCCATTCATGTATTGAGACAGAGTCTTGTTTTGGTGCCATCAGTATAGTGCCCTGGCATCATAACTCACAGCAATCTTCACATGTTGCCATCAAGAGAAGCAATTCTCTGAGGTGGGACACCAGGCACCTGCACAAAATCTAGACTTGTTTATTCTTCAGAGTTGGGGATCTCACCATTGCTCAAGCTGGTCTGTTATTCAGAAGCTCAGACAGTCCAAGTGACTGGTGTCCCAAAGTGCCAAGATTGCAGACATGAAACAGCACTTATAATTACTTACTAATTTGGTCAGTCTGGTCTGAATCCTTTTAGCTTGCAATGATGTTTTTCCTCAGCCTCTGAAATTGGTGGGATTGTAAGTGTGAGCTATGGTCCTTATCCATGGTTAACATTTTCAAGAAGGTTTTTCTCTACTGTCCTTAGATAACAGACCGTGGATTTAAAAAACAACAACTTTATTCAGATATAATTCACACACTAAACAATTCACCAACTTCAATGTAGAATTACAGTCTATACATGAAGGGATCACTTATATAGTTTGTTGTTTTGTTACTAACGGAGTTTCCCTTAAGGTGTAGAGCAGAGTGGTAGAGGAAAGAAAGGAATGAAGGAAAGAAAAAATAGGGAGATCAAGGGAATGAGAGAGAGAGATCTTTGGAGGGAGGAAGGTTAAATTAAGGGAGGGGTGAAGGGAGGGAGGGAGGAAAACAAAGAAAGAGAAAATGACCCAACTTCATGGCTCACACCTGTAATTCTACCCTCTAGCAGGCTGAGATGAGTATAGTTCTTTCTCAAGGGGGGTGTTGAGAAGGAACAGAGAAAGTGTCAGACCCTGTCACTAATAAAAAGTGAAAAATTATCTAGGCATTGTGACAGGCAGCTGTAGTCCTAACCACATGGGGATCTCAGGAAGGAGGATGGCCTGAATCCTCGAGTTTGAAGTTGCTATGATCTAGGCTGAGACCACAAAAGACTAGCATGGGCCAGATATGGGAACTGTATCACAAAAATGCTCATACATACACATGCACATACAAACCAACAAACCAAGCAACAAACTTTTCATCACCTAAAAAGACAATTACCTTGATGGTTCACACAAAGTAGATATGCTTAAGCCCTATGAAGCTATGAACAAACTGTGGGTGTAGCTAGGCATAGTAAATTTGTAAGCTTCTCTCAAATGGATGCTTTGCGGTAGATTTCAAACAGGTCCTTGAAATAGTGCCCCACTGGCATTGCCTGTGGCTCAGTGGGTATGGTGCAGGCCCCATATAACGAGGCTGCTGAGTTCGAACCTGGCCCCACCAAAATGCAACAAAAAATAGCCATGTGTTGTGGAAGGCACCTGTAGTTCCAGCTACTCACAAGGCTGAGGCAAAAGAATCACCTAAGCCCAGGATTTGGATGTTGTTGTGAGCAGTGATGCCACAGTACTCTATTGAGTGTTACAAAGTGAAACTCTGTCTTAAAGAAAAAACAAACAAAAAAAATAGCATCCTACTTAAGTGACTCCATGCAGTTTTGTCTGCTGTGATGCAGCTTGAGTCACATTGCTGTACAAAATCTCAACTGTTCTGTCAGCCTAGTGCTGGGAATATCAACCATCAATAGAATGAATAAGGTGCAAATGGAAGATCACTTCTGTGTCTGTGGGTGAGGGCTAAAATGTGTCATAGTTCAAACATTTGAGGGATACGAGCTGAAATGTGAAGGAAAGACCACTTACTATCGTTGACCAGAAGCCTGTATCCCAGGACATTAAAGGATGAAGTCACTACATGGTCATGGTGGATGACATCAAAATGGGTGTTGCCCTGGGTTAAATCTTTAAACTTAACCTTATTCCTGCTAAGAACGTGTAGTGGCTATACAGGTTTGTCATTGGGTTCAAACTGTTACAAAGTTGTGGGGTTCTTTTCTCCACACTCAATTCCTGCTTCCTAAAGTTTTTTTTTTTTTTTTTTGGTATCTATTGCCAAGGGATTCGATAACACTTACTTACCATTTTCACATCATGGATTTGTAAACAAGTAGAAGAGTATGATTTATACTTAGTTCTGTCCTGGGATGTTATAGAACAAAAACCTATGCCAAAAATCGGACAGTAATTTCACAGACCTGACAGGTATGTCACACAAATCTCAGTTCTACTTTTGTGATGTTTTCCCTGTTTCTCTAGAATAGGCTTGTTTGGGATGGTAGGTGTCTCACTAAAGGTCCTCTCTCGAAATCTGGTTAGGCAATGTGTCCAGTAGTGTACTACATAGCTGTAGTTATTTGTGGTGATCATAGGAAATATCAGCTTATCTGGAAAGTTTCAATATTTCTGACCTCCATGCCAGTTGTGCCCAAACTATTGTCTTCTTGGGCACATAGGAAGTAAAAGACTCATGTCAGGTCACACATTGAATACATAATCACTAATGAAACCTGATAAGCAAAAAAGAGATCTGTGCATAATTGTGGTGATATTTGCCAAAATGGTTATGAAATACAGTCCTGAGATAATCCCAATGTGTCACCAGGACCTGAGGATTAGACACTCCTCAAAGCCCCTGATAATGTCATTTCTTAAATAGAGCTCAATTGCTTGTGTCACTCATGAATACAATATTTATATGCTTTGGGAGGCTAAGGTGGGCTGATCACCTGAGCTCACGTGTTCGAGACAAGGCTGAGCTACAGCAAGACACCATCTGCCCTGATCTACCATGCACTGTCTGGTGACAGAAAAGGTTGACAAGAATTGTGGCCCTTGCCTTTAGTTCCAGCTAAGCCAGAAGCTGAGGCAGGTGGAACACTTCAACCCAAGAGTTGGATGTTTCTGTGTGCTAAGCTTTGGCCATGACAATCCAGCCTATGTTCCAGCTCCATCCCTGTAAACACGAAGGTGGCAAAGCCTCTCTCCTTTTTAAGATTGCATAGTATTACATGATGTACATTTACTATAATTTATTAATTCATTCATGGGTCAATGGGCTCTTGGGCTTTTCCATGACTTAGCAATTACGAATTGGGGTACAATAAACATTCTGGTGCAAATATCTTTGTTATGAATTGATTTCTGGGCCTCTGTATGTATACATAATAGAGGAATTGAATGATCAAATGGAAGATCTATTTTTGGAACCCTAAGTGATCTCCAAACATTATTCCAAATGGAATGTATTAGTTAGCATTCCCACCAGTAGTGCAGAAGTGTTCCCCTTTTTCCACATCCATGCCAACATCAATGGTTTTGGGATTTTGTGCTGTGGACTAATATTACTGGAGTTAGATGTCTCAAAGTGGTTTTGATTTGTATTTCTCTGATGATTAAGGATGAAGAGCATTTCTCCATGTGTCTCTAGGCCATGCACCTGTCTTCAGAGATGTTTCTCTTCATGCCCCTTGCCCACACTGAGATGGGATCACTTGTTCTATTCTTGCTAATTCATTTGAGTTCTCTGCGGATTCTAATGGAGAGAAAACCTGAAAATATCTTCTCCCATTCTGAGAGATGTCTGCTTTCTTTACTTACAGTGTTCTTCGCTGTGCAGAAGCTTTATTCTTTTATTTATTTTTTTTTTTTTGCAGTTTTTGACTGGGGCTGGGTTTGAAGCTGCCACTTCCTGTATACGGTGCTAGTGTCCTACTCCTTTGAGACACAGGCACCTTCCAGAAGCTTTTTTGTTTGACCAGATCACAGTAATGTATTTTTGGTATTTCTTCAATGGCCCAGGTGGTGCTTCTCATAAAATATTGACTGATTTATTCAAGTGTTTTCCCTGCCCTCTCTTCTAGTATTTTTTTTTAATTTTATTGAATGGTAACTATGTACATTAATGCACTTCTGGGGTACAGTGTGGGGTTTTCGCATGCAATCCGAAATCCTTCCATCAAACTGATCAACACAGCCTTCATGTCATTTTCTCAGTTATAATTTTAAAACATTCTGATTCTACTCTTAGAGAGTTTCACTTGTACCCCTGTAAGATAGACCTAACATGCATTTCTTAATGACTTTAAAATTTTTATTTTACTAAACTTGCATTTAAGGTTAATACTGTACTTTTATAATAAACTTTTAGACACACCCGGTTCAAGTGTAAAATAATATTCATGATAATTTAAGACAAACTTCCCCAAACTTATATGTACAAGTGTCTTTTTCTTACCAAAGTACCTCGATGGGTGCCTAAACAATATTGCATTATCATATTTTGTTACAGTTTATAAACCACACAAGAAAATCAGCCCATATCCTCCCTAGCGGTATAAAAAATAGACAGGATTCTGAGAAATATAAGGGCTGTCTAGAAAATTATCCACCCATGTAATACAAAAAATTATAGTACCAATGGCTGAATACCTTCCAGACAGCCCCTGTGTATCTGTTTATTCATAATTCCATAACTACACAATGAAATCCTAAATTATGAGATACTTTTTGTTTATCTTATTGTTTCATTGGCAGCTAGCAACCCAAGTGTTGTATTTTGGACATAGGAATCTTCAGGGACTGGTTAACAAAATATACTTTTTTTTTTTTTTTTACAGTATTTGGCTGGGGCTGGGTTTGAACTCGCCACCTCCAGTGCATGGGGCCAGTGCCCCACTCCTTTGAGCCACAGGTGCTGCCCACTTTTTTTTTTTTTTGAGCCAGCATCTCACTATGTCACCCTCTGTAGAGTGAGTGGCATCATAGCTCACAGCAACCTCAAACTCTTGGGCTTAAGCAATTGTCTTGCCTCTGCCTCCCAAGTAGCTGGGACTACAGGCACCTGCCACAATGCCCAGCTATTTTTGTTGGCAGTTGTCATTGTTGTTTTAGCAGGCCTGGGCCAGGTTCGAACCCTCTGGCCTTGGTGCATGTGGCCAACACCGTAACCACTGTGCTATGGCTGCCAAGCCAAAATATACTTATGTGGTAAGTATTGTTTAATAAAAATAAATCAGGCTCAGTGCCCGTAGCACAGTGGTTACGGTGACAGCCACATACACTGAGGGTGGTGGGTTCAAACCCGGCTAAACAACAACAACTGCAACAAAAAATAGCCAGGCATGGTGGGCGCCTGTAGTCCCAGCTACTTGGGAGGCTGAGGCAAGAGACTTGCTTAAGCCTAAGAGTTTGAGATTGCTGTGAGCTGTGATGCTATAGAACTCTACGAAGGGCAACATAGTGAGACTCTACCTCAAAAGAAAAAGAAATTAAGATTTCAGCAGAGCCTAACTTAATGCAAGCCATAGTTATCAGTTTTTGGTGACTTGTACGACTGAACTTTCAACTTCACTAAGTAAAACGTTCCCTTTGCCATGACACATCTTTTTGTCCAATCATTTTACTTCAAAAATGAAACAGATTTTTCTTCATTATCAAATAACATTGCTCGTATGCATGGGGATATACTTAGTCTCAGTTGAAGAAAGGAAAATAAAATAGCCTTGATTCTACTAGCTTAAGGGAATATCTCCAGTCAAATATAAGTTAATCTTCATGATGTTTGATTTAATGAAAATGTTAGATTGTCAACAAGGGCAAAAAAACCCCCCAAATTTATATGAAGGATTAAATGCTAACAATCCAAATATTTAAAATGTTTTCCACCTTTCAAATGCTAGGTGGGTTGCTATTCTAGATTCACCATTATTATCCAGATTTTCTTATCTTATTGAAAAAGAATATAGCAGATGAGAAATCAATATAGATCTTTAAGCTTACCATACTCCTAAGATTTTCCCTTCCAGCTTTTTTATTATCCAATGAACTTATGTGCATTGTAAAAAAGATGAATTAAGCAAAATGAAGACAAAAAAGTCACTCATAGTCTTGACAACTGGAAATAAACATTATTTCTATTAAATTTTGATGTGTTAGAAGGAAATATCCTGCTGAACCATTTCTTTTTCTGGAAATGTTTTTTTCTTTTATTCCTTTTCCTTCTACTTTCTTCTGCTAAGGTCGAATCATCTGGACCATAATTATTCCCCCTCATCAAGAGGGCAGTTTTTGTCTGCAGTAGCCGAGCACAATGGTCATATGGAAGAAACTTTCTTGTGGGCTCTGATTAGAAGTAAAACCCTCTTCACTAGGATTACCGCAGAGCTTGCTGCCTCATTGTGTCACAACCAGACAATTTGCAGTTTGATACCTGTGCTCAGTATTGAGCGATCTCACTGCTGTTCCAGCCATCTGTTTACTCATTCTCCCCATGCTGAGGGCTCCCACTTTTCACCACCCAATGTTCTTTTTTTTTTTTTTTTTTTTGGTTTTTAAAAATATTTTCCTGTTTGTTTTTAACCACAATAAGAACAGGAAAAAAAAAAAAAAAGGTGTTTTTCTGTTTTTTTTTTTTAACTTCTTTTTTAAGTCCTAGCTCATTTCACGGGGCCGATTTTGCCACACTGACTTTTTGGACTAATCTGGAAAGGGAGTCTCAGTTTCTACCAGGCCTTTTTTTTTAAATTCAGTCACTGAGTTATTAATCTATTTGTAACTGCCACCTTGGATACCCAGGCCTGACCGTTCCTCAAAGGCTGAACATCCATGGGGAATTAGGAGACTAGGGTGTGTGAGGGCAGAGGTCGTCTTCTGGGTCTGCTCATCCTTGCATCATTTCTTCTATTCCATAACCTGGGACGTTACAAAAAGTGATTCTTCACTGACGATGCAGACAGTGAATGAACATCTAGTTGTTTTAGTTTCTCATCATCTCATTCAAGGGACAAACTCTCATGTGTCCCTATTTTTGCGAGGCTCAAGGAGATCAAACACAAAGATTCCAGTGTAGGATGAGTTTTTGTTCCTAAATATTTTTCTGTATATTTGTGTATTCCAGATCCTCACCCCTGGAAGAGGCTGCACTCTTGGTCATGGCCATTCTCAGAAATTCAGTGCCCAAACTGGAGAGAGGGACATGCAAATTCAGCTCTTCCCAGAGCTTCAGGGCTGGCAAATTCCACTTTCTCTACCCGCCAGAGCCCTGGCTTTTGGGGTCCTGCTACAGTTTTCCCAGACTTGAGGGCTTGGGACTGACTTCTGGTTCTCAGAGAAATCTTGCCAAACACCTCCCTTTCCCCCAACATCCATTTGTTTTGAAGGTTCATTATACGTATAATTAACACGCTTTCTTCTTGCCAACAATTGTCCAAAAACAATCAAGTTGTTTACATGCCCAAATGGAATCAAAGTAATTAGGAAACTATTTTACAAATCTGAAACATAGCCCAGATTTAGGCCAAAAGTGCTAGGTCTGAATCCCTCTTAGCCCCTCTTAATTGTAGGTTAATGATTGGTCAATCACTTCTCATGTTCTGTGCATGAGAAGTGTCTCTGTCCCTGGGTACTTGGTCATTTAAACCAAGAAATGTGGACCTGCTCATAGTAATGTCTCCTAAATATTGGGTGAAATTAGCATGCCAAGGAGGAGAGGGTGCTGTATCAATAGGGAACACACAAGTGGATATTAATCTTGGGTAGCAGAACTGGGATTCAGCCCACAGTTGTCTTGAAATTTATTTTTCTTATTGAACGATGCTGCCCCTCACTGGAGCTTTAATAGTCCCCTCATCAGACACTTACTTATTATGTGCCAGGAACTGTTAAGAGCTTGTATTGTTCCATTTAATTATCACAACAAACCTATAGGAAGAGGTTGTATGTACCTTACACATAAAGAAAATGAGATTTGAGGGATTGAACTGATTTTACCCACAAACACAGAGCAGTAAGTGGGAGCCAGTACTCATGTTTGAGCAGAACCCAGGATGCTACTATCCATGCCACTGTGGCAAGTGAAGCCTGAACTGCCATCTAGTGATCTGCTCCTTTCTTGGAGATAAGTCAGCAAGCCCCACACTGGCTTTGCCTGCACAGCACAGCTACCACCATTGGGGGTGGGTTCCGCTTGCTTACCACATTGCTCAGTTGAAAAATCATTAAAATTCTCTTCGTGTTTTTCTTTGACAGATACTTACTTCTATTGCTGGATTAACGTCCAAAAGTGTTAATGCACAAGTAACTGAAATCAACGCTAGAAAATTGGAATGGAGGACCAGTGATGCTCAGGACTTGGAAGGCCTGCATCCCGGGACCCAATTCTGCAGCCGGACCTGTCCTGCTGGTATTTTATACAAAACATTCAAAGATTAGAATGAAAATCAGATTGAAGAGGGGTATATAGTAATAATGAATACAATAATAAGGGGCCAGGCGAGGTGGCTCTGAAATCCTAGTACTCTGGGAGGCCAAGGCGGGTGGATTGCCTGAGCTCATGGGTTCAAGACCAGCCTGAGGGAGAGTGAGACCCCTGTCTCTAAAATTAGACAGGTGTAGTGGCGGATGCCTATAGTCTCAACTACTTAGGAGGCTGAGGCAAGACAGTTGCTTGAACCCAAGAGTTTGAGGTTGGTGTGAGGTCTGATGCCGTGGCACTCTCCCGGGGGTGATAAAATGAGACTCTGTCTCAAAAGAACAAATAATAATGAATACAATTAAGTTTTACAACTTTTGTTTCTACTGCATTATATAGCAAAACTTGGAGAAAAATAACTATTCAATATTTTTCTAAGACCAGTTTTATTCATTTTTGTCGCACTTGTTTGTTGTGGTTATATACAAGTATAATTTACAAATGACACACACAATCCATTTTTTTCAAGAGCAAGAAAAGGCTCAATTAAAGGTATTAAAGCTTCTCGTGCCAAAGGCGATTAGGACCTATCAAAATCCTACCAAAATTATAGAACTCTGAAAGCAACTTACACTCTTACAGGATATGTCTCAGCACTTCCCTTCAATCAGAAGGTCTCTAAGAAACTTATTTTTCCTAGCACTGAAGCCTGCAAAGTGTTTTGCATTTTTTCAGCTGAATAACTAGGTGAACCAGAAGAGCAACGGACAGAAACCAACAATTTTTTAAAAATCAGTACTTTGCATTGCAAACAAATTTCGGATCGGAAATCTTTCAAACACTAGCAGGTTAGAAGCTAAGCAAAATGCAGTTTTGCAAACTTTTTTTCAAATTGGAGCAGAGTTGATATAGATCTCAACCAGGTGCAATGTGGCATAAGACAGGAAGGTAAAGGAAAAGAGCCACACGGCTTCATGGTATAGACCAACAGAAGCCGAAAACACCACAGTCGGTTTCACGGTTGGCCTCCCAGGCTTCCAGCCCTCAGGCTGCAAAAGGGTGTGGATCCTATTTTTGAAAAGATTCTACCAGTCCCCCTTTAATAATCTTTATGGAGAAAAATCTTCCTTTTAACTCAGCCTTTTTGTACTTAAACCCACTTGCATTTTCCTCTTTTTCATTGGAATAAAGAATGGCTTCCTGGCTTTATTATAACTTGCTCAACGCCATGACTTTGGCCTATGAGTTGAAATCTTCATTTGTAATTCTAAGACTTAAAATGAAAATTAAAATAAAGGTTAATATGCTTTGCGCATCAAGCTGTCAAGGATTTCTGTCTGTTGCTATTTAGATTTTGATTGGTTTTATTCTCATTTAAGAAGTGATCTCAGCTCTGGTGAATTTGCTTGTGAGGTAAGGACTCTCATAGACCATTATGGGAATGTCAAATTTTAAAGAAAAAAATTTAGATATGTGGGTCAAAAACCTAAAAGTATTTATATGTAATGAGATAGTGATGGCTTTATGAGAAAATGCCTTTCATTGTGATACCCAATAGCATTGGATTGCTTAAGTAAATTTTGGAATATTTAGAGGTTATACTATTATGTATCCATTAAAGTCATGTTTTCTGATAAATTTCTAATGGAGTCCTCGAGTATGTAAATCTCCTTAAGTGACTGCCCACTGATCTGCTGGCTGGATGATTCTCTTTGCTTCCTCTCTAAATATTATAGATGGCATCCGGCCGTGTTAACCACTCTTCTCTCTTTAATTCTTTCTTGTAGAATTTGAAGCTTATCAATATTCAAATTGCTTCCAAATCTGTTTATGGTCATTGGTATCGTGATATTAATATGTAACTTAATTCAATATTATGTATAAATTAATGAAATACAAATACGGAGAAAAGACAGACTTTATTTCTATGAAAACTAGGTTGAAAGCTTTTGAGAATTTCAGTAAAGGTGAGCTGCTAAAAGATTGTTGATAAATTGAGGGAGGGCAAAATGAGTGCAAAATTATAGGAGAAATGCAAAAATCTTTAAAGCCACTCCTACAGAGTATTGATGTGCTTAAGTTTTCTCTGCAACAAGAAGGGAAGAAGAAAGGGGGAAAGGAGAAAAGGAAAACTGGGAGGAAGGAAGGAGAGAAGAAAGAAAAAAACAGGAAATTATAGGTAATGTATTACGGATGTCGTTTAAGCGAGAAAGTCTAGGATTCTAATAACTTAGTTCTACATCACAAGATAGGCAAATGATTATATAGTTGTATTTTACAAATTGAAATATAAAATTTACAGTATTTTTAACTGACTTCTTTTGTGAACTGATAGTTTTGATTAACTATTCAAAAAAGTCCTCGCCACATCACTGTATCCAATAAGAACAAAGCTCTACATGTTGGCCACCTCTTTGTAAACTTTTGCAATGAATATTTGGTAAAGAAAGATACATTTAGCTACAGTTTCCCATTTTCCCTCTGTATGGCAACTTTAGAGGTGACCTTTGAGAGACACTGTATTTTGCTTTATCAAAAACAATGCTATGAGGTTATTAAGGAAATCACTCACCTTGGCAACACAGCCTAAATTCTTTTTGCTCTACGTGTGAGTAAAGCAGATAAGAGTTTGTCTAGTTTTTTAAAATTAGTTATACCATTAATATAGTCACCATTTATGTTTTTCTCATACACTTCCCTTATATTTTCCACGTCTTTCCTCTATCTTTTCTCTCAATCTAGTTTTCACCACTGGACAACATGTATTTATTTGCACATTGTCCACGGAGGAAGTGAAGTCTTTGAAGGTCAAGGCATTGCACACTAGTCTCTAACTCCTAGAGAGTACCTAGCACATAATAGGCATTTAATAAACACATGTTAAATAAGTGAATTTTTCCAGGGAATGTATCTGTTGTACAATGCTTAGTAATACCAATACAGTGACTCATTTTCTTTTTAGAGTAAATTAAGGCCAGCATAAATATTATTTAAAATTATTTGTATTAAAATAACAAGCCTGATAATAAATTTTGTTATAAATATGTTCTCGCCTGCCCCTCAAAACCTACCATGACTTTTAATGGAAAATAATAGGAGGAAGAGAAGAGGGACCTGCCCATTCTGCCCAGGCAGGCCATGTGCAGTTCTGACAGCAGTTCGAGAGAAGGATCATACGCGCTCCATCATGTGCAGGATGGAATTTACACTTAGGAAAAAATAACCCTTTGTTAAAGATTTTGAAACTACTGAGATTTGATCAAGGTCTTTAGAATTCCAAATGTTCTTTTTTTAAGCTACACAATTTCTTGTCAGCATCTCTGCACTTTGGAAAGTAAAATGAGAAGTCAGAGCAAGGGGGCATTAGTCGGGTAATCGCGGTGGCCAGTGACCGCTATCCACACCAGGAACATACACCTACCAACCTCTTCCCTTTCTCCAAAGACGTGAGTTGGGAAAAGCATTTCTTCCAGTGCGTTTGGTCATTTTGACCTTCCCTTTTTTTGTCTGCTCCTTTTAGTAATCATCCTATTTCTATAGGCACAGTCCTTTAGTCACTCTTTTGGTGTTTGCTTTGGCAGACTTTCTGGCTCCTGGCATGATTTTTTATAATAATCTGCTCCCTGACTATATTTATATATCATTAACTGAAGTGCCCTGCTCTACACATCTCCCACCCCCTCATTTGAGAAGGGTTTTATTGTCATCCCTCCATACTTCCCACACTGTTGCCTGGTCACCTCCTATTCAAATGCTTGCCCCTTTCTTTCTTGGCCAGGTGAACGGAAAGCTACCGAGTGCACAAAGGATGGGCCTGAACCAGAGTGTGTGCCGTGCCAAGAAGGGAAGGAGTACACGGAGAAGAATCATTATTCTTCTAAGTGCAGAAGATGTAGACTCTGTGATGAAGGACATGGTAAGAGTATAAAAAGCAATCAAAAAAGACCAATATGGACGTTCCATGTTGAATCATGTATAACACAATTTGAAATTGGGGGCTGCTCTGGTGCTGTGATGAGGGGAAGGACCAGGCTGACTAGGTCAAGCAGGCCCAGATGCTGAGCTAATCACTGGCCTAGACATTTATGAGTCAAGTCTAGACAATTCTTACAGATGTAGGAGAAGGACTAAATTTGAACCCTGGGAACAAGCTTCATCAGCTCCAATGAAAAGGCTGGAAATTATGTTTTGTATGGCCTTGACTTACACTTGTATGATGGCTCTTGTTCCTGGCTGCAGGAGCTCAGAGCCTTGCATATACAAGGACAGAGAAACCCCAGGGTTGGGTGGGATGCTCCCTCTTTTTGGGAGATTTGGAATGTTCTGACTTGAATTTTTATGGATATATCAGTCTATTCTGAGGGCCCAGAATAGACCTCCTCTCTACATTGACCACCTTCCTTAAATTGATCTAAATTTTCATAGACCAGACTACACAGTACAGCAGGCCTACTTCCTTATGTTGACCACCTCTATAGGTTGACCAGTTTGTTACAGCCCCTTGGGTGGTCACCGTACAGAAGTTTTATTGTATAACAGATGTACTTCTAGTTTTGTTTGATAGACGGAAAGCTTTTCTTGCTTCTATTCAGGTTCTAAAGCAATGTTTCTCAACCTTGACTATGCGTCAGAGTTGCCTAAAAGCTATGCAAAAAAGCCAATAGTTCCTGCCTCAGAGCACTTAAATTAAAATCTCTTGAGTAATCTCAAGAGTAATCTCTTGGCACTGGTCTGATTGAATAAGTATAGGTGAGAGCCTACCTTCTGCCTCTCCAATAAGCTCCCAGGTGAAGCCAGTACCACTGGTCCACAGGCCACATTTTGATAGTTAAGGCTCTAGGCTCAAAGTTCAGGGAAGCCATCTAAACAAGGGTGGGGCTTATCTCAGTTGCCAGATTGCTCTGTCCACTTAAAATCTGCTAAATGGTTGTTGGCAGTTTCAACCTGGGGTCCCCTGTTTTGCGTTCAAACACCAGCTGTATTACTAAAGGTGGGATGGTGTGACCGTTCCTGTAAATGCCCAATGTTTCACAGCTCATTTATAACTAGCTGCTGTAATTAAGAGTTTTCAAACTGGTTTTCTAGGCTTAGAAGTGGAAATGAACTGCAGTCGGACCCGGAATACCAAGTGCAGATGTAAATCAGACTTTTTCTGTAATTCTTCTACAGAAGAATTTTGTGAACACTGTGACCCTTGCACCAAGTAAGTTTTAGTTTTTCTCTGACTAAAACACTGGGTATACTATTCAGCCATTATAAAAGATGGAGACTTTACATGGATGGAAGTGGAACACATTATTCTTAGTAAAGCATCACAAGAATAGAGAAGCAAGAATCCTACGTACTCAATTCTGATATGAGGACAATTAATGACCTAGTACATGGTCAGGGGTGGGGGAAGGGGAGGGCCAAGAGAGGGAAGGAGGGAGGGGATGGGAGGTCACAGTGTGTGACACACCTTTTGGGGGTGGGACACAATTATAAGAGGGACTTTACCTAACAAAGGCAATCAATGCAACTTGGCTCTTTGTATCCTCAATGAATCCCCAACAATAAATATATATATTTTAATATATACATATTAAAAACCCACTGGGTATAATGTGAGAGATACTGTCTTCTGGGGGGAGGCAACACTGACTGAGAGTCAAGAATTACCACTCGAGTCTTGCTTTGCCTCCAGTCAGCTAGTGACCATTTGCTCAATTAAATTTTGTTGAACACCAAACATTTATTGAATACTTCCCATGCATAAGACGCTGACTGGCTGCTTGAGCTAATGACATGAGTGATTGTTAATGCAATCTACAAACATATTCCTGGCATCAAGGTATCAGTCTAGAGGATTGTCAAGAAAAGCAGGGCTTACTGTCTGTCAACACCATGTGACTCATCAGAAGAGACTTGTGTTCAGGGTGTTCAAAGTTATACTGGAAAGCGTTTCCACTCTGCCTGAAAACTCAGGGGTGAAGGTAGGACATGTGGCTTGAGTCTTGAAGGAACAAAAGAAAGAGCATTACCAGGTACAAATCCATGGAAAACACATTAGTCAGAGGCTGCAAAAGTTAGTGTAAGCGCAGGAGAGCAGGGTACCTGGAGTGTAGACAAGACTGAGAAGGAGTCAGGGATTGTCATTTATGCTGAAGACTTTGTTTTGACCCAAAGTTAGGAAACCTGATTGCCCATCTCACTGTTCTGCTGATTAACTGAGGGGGTTTGAGCATATCACTTAGCCTCTCTGAGCTTCAGTTTCCTTGCTCATCGGAGGCAGATAATACCCTCTTGTTCTCTCTGCCTCTTTTGGTGAACGTCAGGTTGGATAATATGTGTTATAAAGGTGGCTTCTTTTACTTTGTAAGATATTCTTCTATATAAATGTAAAGGTTTAGGATTACTATTGTTTTGCCTCTCCTAACTTGTAGTTCATCTTGGGAAGCTTTTAGGAGTTCATCTAATAGACTGAAGAAGTAGGGACGTGACACTTTAGTTTTCTTTGCTAGAAACATTTTATGTGCACCTGCTGTAGCCTTTCTAAATGGTAGTATTTAGAACTACTAGGTTTTTTGGTTTGTTTGTTTGTTTGTTTTTGGACGGAGTCTCACTCTGTGCCCTGGGTTGAGTGCCATGGCATCATCATGGCTCACAGCAACGTCAAACTCCTGAGCTCAAGAGATCCTCTTGCCTCAGCCTCCCCAGTAGCTGGGACTACACCCATCACAACACCCAGCTAGTTTTTTGGTTGTTTTTTGTTTGTTTTTGTAGAGATGCAGTCTCACTCTTGCACAGGCTGGTCTTGAACTCCTGAGCTCAAGCAATCTGCCCATCTCGGCCTCCCAGAGTGCTGGGAGTCCAGGTACGAGCCTCTGCTCCTGGCTAGAAGTACTGTTAATAAGAACTATTGTTATTATCAGTAGTAGTTCTAAGTACTTCTTGATTTAATTTTCTTCTCATGGTAACCACTTGAAGTAGATCATTTTATGTCCCTGTTATTGATAAGATAACAAACTTAATGGTTAACTGATTTCTCAAGCTCACCCAGCTACGTGATGGGCAGAGGCAGACTGTCTGTCAGTGTTTGGCTGTCAGAGGAAAATCCCACGTGAACCTTTTGAGTCACCACTTGATGTTAAAAGTGGCAACTTTTAAGGGCCAGCTGAGGAGCTTTCCTAAGTGACGGTTATTGTCTACCCATTTTATTTTCTATGGGAATTTTTTGAAATTGTTATTGAGGACTAGTTTAAGTCCTAGTGTACAAGTGTTCCATTTATGGCCACTTTTAGGTTGATTTTTGTGTCTGTTTTATCCTCTCTCTTATATATCAGTATTTGATTACTTTCCTTGAACATTCTTGACATCTTAAAATATAGAGTTACCCCTTAAGGTATTTTTTATCCAAGTTATTTTATCAATTTAGACCAGCTTTAGATGCTAATCTAGAAAGATTTAAGGGATCATGTTTCCCAGAGATGCAAGGGTAGATAACATGGCCCCTAATTTATAATGTGTTATGGAATATGATATAGAAAGTATTTGACCAGACTTTTTGAATTTCACCTGTATTTTTTTCTAGGTGTGAGCATGGAATTATTGAGGATTGTACTCAAACCAGCAACACCAAATGCAAAAAGAATGGTAGTTATTTCTTTTTATGGCCATATTACCCTTTCTCCCATCCCAATGGCAAAATATGAAGAAAGCCAATTGCTTTTATTGTTTGAGGGTTTTCTATTTTTACTCTTAAAGAATGCTCGTTTTCATATGAAATGTCCAATCTTCCAATTTGTAGGATCCACAGCGTACTTGTGGCTAATTCTGATCCCGGTTCTACTACTATCTTGTGGTAAGTACTCAAACTGTAGATTAAAATAACTTGGGAAGTAGTTGCTCACAAAGATTTCTTTCCATGTGCCACCCATGAGAAAACTGCCAGGTAGGTAGATCTGCTGTATTGTTGTTTTCCTGCCACTGAACACACCGTCGAGAGTTGATATGATTGGGTAGTATTATCCCTCAGCTACTGTTTCTGGATAACAGTTTGGAGGCACTGAGTGGGATTCTAATCTGTCACATGAGCAAGGGTTCTCTGCAGCAGCAGAGATGGCCAAATATCAGAAGTAATCCTTGCATATTCATTGAGCTGTCCCCGTGCAAAAAGAGAATACAAAAAGCAAAGGCATTCCCAGGAAAGGCATTGCAAGGAATAGGTGATAAACTTGCTCTTCTCGGTACCTCTCCTCCCTTAATCAAACTTCACGTTTTAATTCTCCTTCTTAATTTACAATTATACAGTGGCATATTTTACACAAGGGTAACTTTTTTTTTTTTTTTGAGACAGTCTTACTTTGTTGCCCTGGTTAGAGTGCTGTGGCATCATAGCTCACAGCGACCTCAAACTCTTGGGCTCAAGAGACCCTCTTGCCTCAGTCTCCTGAGTAGCTGGGAGTAAGAGGTGCCCACCACAACGCCCAACTATTTTTTTTAGAGATGGGGGTCTCATTCTTGCTCAGGCCCGTCTTGAACTCTGGAGCTCCAGCAACCCACCCACCTCGGCCTGCTAGAGTGCTGGGATTACAGGCATGAGCCACCATGTCCATCCACCCATGCAGGGTAAATTAATGAAGTCTGCAGATAAGCCAAAGTTGAGTAAAATCATGATTAATCTAGGAAAAGACCTTTTAAATCATTTATAAAGTACAGAGTTGCATCAACTTTCAATTAACTTAGAAGTGTCTACTATTTTTTTCTCTTGGAACAATTCATTCTTTCTTCAGTTCAGCTGATGATAAAGATGTTGCCTTGCCTTTAGGGGTTATTTAGCTAAAAATGCATTCTTGATACTTAATCACTACAGTTGTCCTCAGACACATATGGATTCCTTTCTTCCATATCACACCAAGTTCAAGGCATACACCCATTGAGCATGTATATTTGAGTTATGTGTGAGTGCGTGTACTGGAATTTCTAGGCATTCAATGCCGCTTGTGGGAAATTGATGCTGACTTTCATTTTCTGTGGCTTCTGTGCTCTGCTGTAGCCCTGCTACCCACCTCCTTGCTGGAGAGGAGCGGTGGTGGCCCTCACCATAAGTCAGAACCCTTCTTCACACTAGGCCAGTGCATGGCAATTAGATGATTCAATAAAGATCTGACCTGTCTCTAGAGCAGGTGGCTCAGGGGTGGGGAGTACGAGATCCGAAATGGGCACAGCACTGCCTTCTGTACTGTTTGTCCCCTTTAAGTTCCCCTCTTTTTCCTTCTTATACCTCTCTTAGTGTGAGAAGATGTTCTTCTTTGCATCCTACAAGGCTAAGACCTAAGTCTGATTAAACTTTTTTTGATCTTTCAGGACTATATATAATATGTAGAAAGTACAAGAAAAGAGAAAATGGCCACCCTGAATCTACAACAGCAGAGGTATTGAAACATGCATCAGCTTTCTTGAAAAAATAGAGAAATTAGTAATTCAGTTTTCTATCAAGTACTTTCTTTTAAACAAGCATTTAGGTCATGCATGGGTTAAAGGGCATCACAACTCAATTAAGATAGGGTGATAGGGTGCCCTGAGAGTGTCCTAAGTGTGAGTTGTGAAAAGGACCTGGCCAAGTTCCACGTTCCACATTGGTGTTATCCCTACAGAGAGACACCCTTTACCAGAGCGTGGGATTGGTGTCCCAGTCTGGGCAAAGAGATTATCTTCAAGTCCACTATCAAGGCACAGCTCACTTCTCTCCACCTACCTCTTGCCTTTATTTCTTGCATATCTTTTCCTAACATGGGATCGGGCATTTCAAATAGCAAATGACTAGGAAGAGTAGCCAGTTCTGTGTCATTGAATGATTTTCTCATTTGAGGCCAGGGCTCAATGGGAGTTGTGGGTCTTTAAATCAATATAGTACCAAAAGAAAAAAATTCAATTTGAACCATTTTCTGGTGTCCAAAATAAGAATAGTTACAGTGTAAGAACATTTTAGAATGATTATCTTTATTGTTTATTTTAATGAGTCTATATGAAAAATAATCTCAGTCCATTCCATGAATTCTTAAGTTCTTTGACTTGGTAAAGAACATAGCACAACTTTGCTTAGTTTCTGGCAAGACTGGAACCTCTCAAAATCAAAACTGAATGGTGAAGGATCCTTCTTAATCTTAGTCCAGTTTTGTAATTTTACACATTAAGCAACTATTTCTACTTCCTTCAGAATTAAGGAAGAATGAGGAGATTACATTTAGAATATTCCAATTACATTTTTATCTATCTCTGTTCTCACCTCCATTTTTTTTTTCTCCTCAGGAAGAAGTACCAATGAATTTACCTGGTAAAGCTTTTATCATTTTATTTTATAACAATAGCTCCCTTTGCCATAACAGGCCAATTTTAGAATAAAATTGTCTAGTAAAGTGACATATTTTGAGATCTTGCTGTTCTTTGAGCTTGCAGTTCTTCCTGCTTACTGTGAAGGGTTTGTAAGGAAGTTTGTTTAAATTTATAACTAATATATAGTTAAAATACATTAAGTAACAAAAGGATGCTATATTCTGAGTCTTAACAAATTTTCTTTCATAACCAGTTAGACACATTGCCTACGTTGACCTACAAGTTAAACCAAACTATAGACTCAGTCATTATTGGTGAGCCCTATCCTTTTGTGCCTGTGGGTCATTGATCATCAGATCCATAGGCATGTTGGAGGAAATGTTTTCCAATCCTCTTATTGTATAAATGAGAAAAGACGATACAGAGATGTTATGTATATAATATACAGGTTATATAGGCAGTCACTTGGGACATAGCAGGAGTTGAAATTAGAAGTCAAGATTTTTCCATTGCCATTTTCTCCCCAAGCAACTCTTTAGATCTTTAGTCCTGTTTGTTAAGTACTACAAAAGAAAAAATAAACATGGTTTTTAGTAATGGAAAGTTCATTTATGAAAACGACTTTTCTGACTATTTTCTGTTTTTCAGATGTTGACTTGAGTAATTATATCCCTACTATTGCTGAACAAATGACACTAACTCAAGTTAAGGTCTTTGTTCGGAAGAATGGTGTCAACGAAGCCAAAATAGATGAGATCAAGAATGACTATCTCCAAGATACGGCTGAACAGAAACTGCAACTGTTTCGTCATTGGTATCAACTTCATGGGAAGAAAAATGCATATGCTGTGTTGATTGAAAGTCTCAAAAAAGCCAAACTTTATGCTCTTGCAGAGAAAATTCAGCATATAGTCTTGGCGGACCATAAAAATTCAAACTCAAAAAATGAAACTGAAAGCTTGGTCTAGACTGAAGAACAACTAATTCAGTTCTGAATACGTGCAATGAGAATTTGAAAAAGCTGTGATGGGGGAAGGCTGTACATATTGCTGGGTTTTTCACTGGATATGTTTTCTTTTTTCATGTGTTAGATTTTCAGACTTAGTGTATTTATAGATTTCAATATCTCCTGATTGTGCTTTTGAGAATGCTTAAAAAACTAGGTGGGAAACAGACATGGTCAAAAGTAAATGTAATGGCATGTTAAGTCCCCAATAGGAATGTATGCAAAGAACAAAAGATTAGGCTCACCCTCTAATATGTAACAACTGATTATGTTGATATGAATGTAATTAGTATGTGTTCGTACAAATGTCTATCCAGAGGCTGACCCCATTCCATGAATCAATAGAAGCCACGCCCTTTTGTTGAAATGTCACAGTCACTCAACAGGCGATTTTTCCTCCAAGTTACCTCCACAAGTCTAGAGTTTTGACCACATTTCGAAACTTTGTTTACAAATCTGAGTGGTGCTTATTCAGGGAAACCATATATATTTTAATGCAGAATTTAATAACATTCTACCTCAAAGGTCTGTGCACAGATTACCTGTATTTTATTGTGCACTGTTTCAATTTACGTAGAAAACAGAATGAGTTCTGATGCTTGAATATTTTATATTTGTCATTTTACTGAATCAAAATAATCTACTTCTTTTCCAGGTACCGAAAGCATTTCAAGTAGGAGAGTTATTACTAGAGCCCTGCCACCTCTGTGCTCATTTTCTCCTTGATGTTCCTTTAGATAGCCTGATATACCCCCAGACCTAAAAGTATCACCAAAGAGATAGTGTTCTGCTAAAAATAAGACTTCCCTTAGAAATTCTAGTCTGGTTTGGAGACATTAACTGCCTTTATAGAAGGTAGCTCTGTGGCATGTCATGAACCCATGTTTACCACCAAAGGTGATAAGGTGGATCCCCCCTGCGCAAAATATCCAGTAACGCCCATGTGTTCTTTTTTGCTACAAATGTCAGCGTGTACATAGCAAAGGGAAACTCACCCGTAGGTTTTAGGAATTGCTCTTGTTATTTCTTGCAGGTTCTTATTTTGTTACTCTTACATTTAAGCATTTCTGAAATGTCATATTACGTGTGAATTTTAATAAATACTATTTATATTTATATAGGTGTAAACTGAAGATAGTTATAAACTGAAGTAGATACTTAGAACTGCAAAAGTGTTTCCATTAATAGAAAAAAATTTTTTACCTTATATTTGGAAATATAAACTACAGATGAAAACATTTAATTAAAGTGATGTTTTTGGCATTTCTGGTTCTCTTTTTTAGTGGAGGATCATGCTCTGTGTTTCCCTTTGCTCTACCTACTGCTAACTGTCACTTACTTATGAATCCGGGATGTTTTCTTTGGTCTCTTAGAAGGTACTTCCTTTTAAAATTTCTTTTATTTTTAATTATTGTAATAGTGGTATAGATTTCTAGGCCATACGTGACATTTTGATAGAGGTGGAGAATGTGAATTAATCAAATCAGGTAATTGGGGTGTTCATCACCTGCTCCCAGGAAGACCTCTTCCAACAGCACGTGATTATTTGTTAGACAGGTTTATATTTCAGATACTGGAATGTAGACAAGAAAATACAGAGCTTCAGGAGTAAGGCTTCTGGGTTTAAATTTATAACTAATACATAACACAAGAGCGCTATGTATTAACACTTAAGAGAGCTAAGTGGGGGATTTGGAAACATTCTTTCCTGTGTACTTTCCATTCTAACCTCTTGGACCATCCCTCTTTTTTTAAAAAAATTAATTTTAAAAATACTACATATACTTTATTTAACCTATTATTCCCAAAGTCTTAGCATTTCAACATGTAATCAATATAAAAAGTATTAATAAGATAATTTGTATTCTTTTTTTCCATACTAAGTCTTCAAAATATGGTTTGTAGAACTTAAAGCGTATTTCAGGTTGGACTTGTGACAACTCAGGGGTATGATAGCCACATGTAGCTAGTGGCCACTACAGTAGATAGTCCTGGTCTGTATCTTTGTTACAGCGGGTCTGGTAGTCTTGACTCTATAGCTAACTTAGCCCTAATACTAAAGTCTGGCACTTCCGGAGTCTTTTCAGTGATATCTTGTCACACTAGTTGGTTTGAAGTTCCACATTTCCCACCCCTACATTAGCTTTAGGAATTGTTTTGCTTATAGGACTGAGTAATTATTTTTGCCCTGGGAGGTGTGCTTTGCCTGGCTCTTGGAGTCTTACCTCTGTGTGTGCACATAGTATTTGACCAAAGACTTTACAGAACTTCTGTACAGAGCTGGAGCCTTTCTGTATAACTCCCTTCCTTCCAGTACTCTATTGTGTTAAGTCCAGCCACTCAGCCTCCTGAACTCCCACCTCTGCTCATCAAATTAGCAAAATCACTGTGCTTTGCACAGGGTCCCAGCCTGTGCTGTCTGTGGTCTAGAAAGTGCCTTAGGCAGAAAGTCTGAGTGATCATAGGACTCTCTTTAGTTTCTCTTCTCTTGAGGGACCACAGTCTTGTGCTGCCTGTTGTCTAGTTTTCTACTTGTAGACAGCAGTGGGGAACATCTGGTAATATCATAGTTATTCATCACGGCCAGAAGAGGAAGTCCTACATTGCAAGGGAAATTGAGTGAGGAAACAGCCTGTACACACTCTGATGAACTGCAGCCAAGAACCTTGAGTACCTCTGGGGCGGGGGGGTGGGGGGGCAGTTGACTAGGTCTTTGGGTTTGCCTTTCCCCCCTGGCTTCAACTAATGGCGCCAAGTGTGGCTTCTCCCATGTCAGCAATCACAGCCATACTCCTGAGTTGAGGAGGCCTCATGGTCCAAGATCACCCTCATTCTGATTCTCTTGGTGGTGGTCATCATCCAAAGATCATCCATGAGCTTCACAAAAATGCCATGTACAGAAGCCATGCACAGATCGCACGGCAAGCATTGCATGCTCAAACATCTTGGTCTTTGTCATTGCCAAGTCTATGGAGTTCTTCAGTCTCTGATTGGATCAGACATTTTTTAGTGATTGAATCATCACTTTCTATAAATCTATCTGGATAAGATATATAACTAATGCAATTTATTATTTTTTCTGTGCTCACTTCTGAATGGTAAATTAGAATTCTAATATTTGCTCAGCACTTTTAAAATGTTAAACAACTGCTAAAGAGATGTCTGTTCTAAATATCTCTCATTTGTAGGTAATCTTTACTCTTTTTTCTCTGATAATTTTTAAAGCTTTCCCTACCACTTTTACTTTGTGTTCCACAGTTTCACTACAATGAGCTTCAGTGTGGATTTATTTTTCCTTAACCTACTGAATAAGAGTGGATTTTTAATCAGAAAGACGGGGCTATCTTT
This sequence comes from Galagoides demidoff, assembly GCA_963574575.1. Lineage (NCBI taxonomy): Eukaryota > Metazoa > Chordata > Mammalia > Primates > Galagidae > Galagoides > Galagoides demidoff. The sequence goes on along the minus strand of CAUYQV010157198.1, from coordinate 23,957 downwards.
CATCATTTCTGGAAAACTTCCAGCTATTTTCTCTTGGAATAATGCTTTTCTACCATTTTCTATTCTCTTCTTCTGGAATTTGTTAAAGATTCTTGAGTTATCCTCTAAGTCTCTTAACTTTTTTCTGAATGATATAATTGTCTCCATATGCTGTATTTTGGGGAATTTATCATGGCTCTCTTAAAATTAACTATTTTCTTTATTACTAAGTCAGGCTACAGGATTCCATCCACTAAGGTCTGCAGTTTGTTTTCTATATTTTTTATTCCTAATAGTTGTAATCCCTTCTTTTGCATTTGCATTTGCTCATGTTTCATTTCTCCTTATTTTTCATTAGAGTTAAATAGATTGTAGTCCACCATTTATCTCTTTGAGGATCCTACTCTTTGTCATTTTCGAAGTCTTTTTTGGACTGCTCTGTTGTGTTAGTTTTAATGCCTATGACTTCATGCTGATTTTATAGGTTGGCTTTCCTCATGTGATTTTCATTCTATCTTTTTGTACTTTGTAGGTTCATATTAATGGCAGATTTTTTTTCTCTCTCTCTCTGCATTCACCTCTCTTTGTCTAATAGTTTTATGTGCTCTTATAGCAGTTCTTCCAGAGTCCCTAGCTCTGAACTAGGAATTCTAGAGGTATCTTGCCACTTGGTAACTATTTCTAGAGGATTCATGCCACTTGGTAACTCTATTTATAGAGGATTCATGCCACTTGGTAACTATCAGGGCCATCAAAATGTGGGAGCAGCTTGGCTCAGCTGTTGGTGGTGAAGTCCTGTCTAGCTCTTCCCACAGCTTTATATAAGCCATAATCCTAGGCAGTGTTTGATTGTAGCTTTGTTTTAGTTTTTACAAGTTACAAAGTCATGCTAGGTTCTAAGAAGGGAGCCTGGTTCCTGTTCTGGTGCACGTTTATTCTCTACTAAACCTCAGAGCAAGATTTGCTTTGCTTCCAGGCAGTGAAGCTTTCATTGGTGACTTGAGCACAAGCCAAAGGCCAAGTCATCCTCTTGTATTTGTTTCCCATTCTTATAGCAGAGAAGGATTTGTCTAATTTTTGACCTTGGCTATCCCCTTTTATTTTCCTTTAAAAATGTTTTATGTATCATTGCTATTTGGGAGGGGGTGGCTCTATAAATGAATTTTACAATTCTGTTTAACCCTACATCCCAGTTTAGTTGTTGGAGGACTTGAAACAATGCTTAATTTTATACTTTCAAGTTAAAACTAACTCTCACGTTGTTTTTCAGTTATATAGGGCCCTTTTACAGGACTCAGGACAAAAGAACATATCCGTGAGGATACCACATGGGCCTGTATTACAGTGTAAGGGCAAATTCACAGTCATGAAGATCTGAGATTAAATGTTTATTTTCCCCATAATGGTGGAAACAAATGGTTTGATCTCTTTGAGCCTTTATTTTCCCCATCTATAAAATAGGAAAATTATTTCAACATTTTTAGGTTATTTTGTAAGGATTTAATAAAGTATATGAAGTATACCATTGTGCTTGGACTTGTACCTTGATAGATAGTAACCAAAAAACCTAACTTAGATGCTTCAAAACATGTGAATTTCCTGGTATATCTTACTAGAAGTTCAGACAGGGGGTGGGCTTGACTCACCTGATCCAGAGCCTGCAGTCATGATCCCTCGTGATTTTCTGGTATCGATGCTCTTCATAGATCTATTTCTTATCTATCTCGTCATACATCTTCTAGCCAGACTGATAGTGGCAAGGTGGATGTGATACATGGACCTACCCCTGTATCACAACACTTAGACACATATGTCCTGGCACTCCAGGCAAGAACACTGGAAGTCATTTGTATTGAACTGTTTAGATCATCAGAAAACCCTGAATCAATGACTATGATTGGGTATATGGGATGTGCTATCTGGGTAAATCCACAGGCCTCATTTTTGGAGTGTAGAGTATAACTGAGTTCTCCTGAGCGTCAGAAGATTGAGGCTAGAGAGGCAGGGGACATTTGCTAAGAGGGTGAAAGGGGTTTCTAGGGCCGACTACCAGGATATCTTTAAGTACCCAACACAGACTGGTTTAAACAATAGAAAAATGTACTATCTCAAATGACAGGCAGTCCCAAGGTTTGGTTTACTAAAGCCTGTTTGTACCAGCTCACAAGAGCCAAATGTTAAACTCGTAGGAATTTCAAAAGCCAGTTGTTAAATTATCAGTAGCTTGATATTGCCGTGGTGAGTGTATTCATAATCCAGAAATTACCAAAGGACACAGGCATCTCTGCCCCTTCCCCTCACCCACTAAAAGCAAGTTATTGGCACACCACCGGGGTGAAGTCAGGGTTGGTTGGTTCAGTGTCTCAATGATATTTTTAGGAACACAGGATTCTTTTCTAGTTCTGCAACTATAATTTTTGCTTTAGGCTAGGACTGCTTTGCTTCATGGTTTTATCAGTAAATCAGCATCATGATCCTTTATTCATATCCAACAGCAACTAAAAAAAATTTGAAAAGGGGAAAACCATCCCCCTCTCAGCTATGGAGCATGTGTCTGGCGTTTTAGTATGGTTGAGCAAAGTTTTGTCATTTGCCTGTGTGTGTTCTGCCATCAGTGATGGGCATAGGCAGCTCAGGATCCACCTCTGGAACTGGAGGCAGGATCAGTTTCTTCTCAGTTGTGTGAGTTACGGGAAAAGGAAGACCAAAACTGAAATTCCCTTAGGAAAAAGAAAAGGTGAAGCAGATGCTGGATCCTGTCCACTGTAGAAGGAAACCAACAATATTTAGCACACATTCTCTCCATGTCCCTCACCACGTTGGGTAACCATTTAAGGAGACACTCTGGATCCTAGAACAAAAGGAAGTTGATTTGTATGGTGTTTCAGAATCCCTGAAAAAGATACTTTTACTTTTTTTAATGCAGTAATCAGAAATCTCCAAAAAATCTTCACACTTTTTAAATGACTCTCACACGAGTCTAGGTCAGGTCGCGGCAATTGGAGAATGTCTTTGGCTGATTCCTCCAAAAGAAGCTTTGGGACGAGTTTTGGGTGTGGTGGTTCATTCAGGAGGTGATTCCAGGAAACACAATTATGGGGGTGGAAAGTAAGGCAGGAAATAGAGAAAAGCCCACAAAGCTATGGTTCTCAACCTGTGGGTCGCGACCCCTTTGTAACAATGAAAATATATCCTGCATATCAGATATTTACATTACGATTCATAACAGTAGCAAAATTACAGTTATGAAGTAGCAAAGAAAATAATTTTATGATTGGGGGGTCACCACAACATGAGGAACTGTATTAAACGATTGCAGCATCAGGAGGCATTAGGAAGGTTGAGAACCATTGCCATAAAGCAAGCTGCAGACAATTGAAATTCCATCCTCCTGGGGTCCCTCTGAAAGGCTGTGCAGGACACACATGGCACAGTGAGCCTTTGCTGAAGGATAGCTAAGTCTTGACTTCACCTTCCTGTAGTGAGCGACCTTTCTAGAGTATTAACTTCCTAATACCTCTGGCCTATCCTGCTTCCCTCCAGCTTTGGCAGCCTGAGGACAGATACTTTTAGGTAGAAAGATGCGGTAGGCCACCTGTCACATTTGCTAGTAGGTATTCTGAGGAGGATCAAAGGTTTAACCATGTCTATTACAGAGAGCAGGCTGTTGAGAAGTCCAGATACAGGAGGACTAAGCCCTCTATGGGAGAACACACTCTGAGTGAAAAAGGCACTAAGCGTGTTGAATCTGATTTAGTAAGAACACTTTGGTTGGTAATAGAGAAAGTATTTTGAAGATAGATTGTCATCTACTACTTGAATCTCTTGCCAGCTCAGTTTACAGTAATGAGAAGACAAAAAAAGAAATTGAAATAGCTGGTTTACTAAGCTACTCCCATCCCTGTGGCAAAATATGGTACAGATTTATCTAGGCATCCACCCCACCCCTTCCCTTTCCTCTCTTTCTCTCCCCTCCACCCTATCCCGTACATGATTATTGCCCAAACCACCATTCTGCTTTGGCACAAGGAGAACTCCACTCTGGACAGGGACTAAAGGCCACTTCCTATGGAATTCCTACTCTTATGCCGTCTAAACCATACACTCCTGATATGTGTCCAATATATTTTATGGATAGTTGTTTAATCACCTCTCCTCTGCTAGGCCATCAGCCACCTGAAAGCTGAAATCATGATTTGCATGGAGTAATCACGTAATCAATATTTCTTGAATGAATCTGTTAATGGAGGAATATACATATGCAAGAGTTATCTGTTGTTTTGTGACTGGTAATTTGTAGGAAAGTGATAGGTTAATTTTTAAAAAATGATCGTATCATTAAATCAGCACATGGTAGATTCCCTACCCACCCACCCTCCTGTCATTCCAGACCATTTCCTGCATCTTCCTCCATACCCCCAGCTTCCTGTTTCTCTCATACCATTGTTCCCAGTCCAAATCTTGCCATTCATTATGTGCTCTTCTCTTTCTAAAAATTTAAAAATAAAAATTTAGCCAAATTCCACCCCTCCGCAGAGGCCCAGAGAAATCCCTAGTTCCCCCAGAAGCTGCCACCACTCTCTTGAAAGCCTCTGGTCTCTTCTGAAGTCACCTGTGCTTTGCTCACGACCTCCCCTTATGTTTTGGCAGGCACTCCTACCTGTGTTACTTGACTTGTGGTGCCTGTGTATATACCTTTCCTCCCCCATATACACTGTGATGACCTCGAGGGTGGGAAGGGAGTCATAAGGAAGTGGGTAAGAAGGCGGGCTCCAAAGACTGTGCATTTGAATCTCTACCATTCCTAGATTTGGGACCTTGCCACCCTGAGAAGGTTACTTAACTTCTCTGGGTCCCAGTTCCCTCACCTCTAAAGGAGAGATCATGATAGTATCTCCTGCTCTGAGGATTAAATGCGACACTCACCTAGAGCATGTGGAATGGCATCTGGCATAGGTAATCGCTGACTACAAGCTCTCCATAATTACAGAAATGTCCAGGGCTCCCCAGGCCCTGCTGAGCACCAGCACAGGAGAGATTCTGACAGTGATGCATGAAGTGACTGAGGAGACACATGGAGAGCTGGTGATGCGGGAATGTACTGCAGATTTCCAAAGGAGCTCTGGATTTGGCTTCACCAGCCACAGGACCCTTCTGCTTTAGAAATTAACGAAACAAAACAAACACAAGTCTGTAGGGAAATGCAGAAAAATGGATACAAGGGGGCAAAGTCCATGACAAACAAAATGGTCATGGGAGAAAGTCCTACTCCCTATGAACCGTGTCCAGCCACCCAAACACCATGCTGACGGACGTGACAGGCACAAGATCATCCTTCTTTCCCTGGGTGGTGCCCTCTCCCCATCCATCACAGAGCCCTCTGTCTGAACCACATGCCTTAAACTCTAGATTGCTGAGGCTTCAGATGTGTTTCCTGAACTCAGAACCCAAAGCTTTCTCCTCCTCCGTTTGCCTCTAACCAGCCTTATTTCACTTGAAAGTCTCCTCAGCAATTCTAACAAAAAGGTGTAGTAACTTGACTTCATGAACACCTCTCTTTTATACCTTTTCTTAGAGGGCTTTGACCTAGAATTCCCTTCTTCCTATCCATAATGGTCAAGCCATCTTTGAAGGCTTAGTTGAAGGCTACCTCTTTATTTATTTATTTGTTTATTTATTTATTTTTTGAGACAGAGTCTCACTATGTCGCCTTTGGTAGGGTGCTGTGGCGTCACAGCTCACAGCAACTTCAAACTCTTGGGCTCAAGTGATTCTCTTGCCTCAGTCTCCCAAGTAGCTGGGACTACAGGCACCTGCCACAGCATCTACCTATTTTTTGTTGCAGTTGTCATTGTTGTTTTTAGCTGGCCCCAGCCAGGTTCGAACCCACCACCCTCGCTGTATGTGGCTGGCGCCGTAACCACTGTGCTATAGGCGCTGATACGAAGCTACCTCTGTATGAAGCCTTCTCAGATGTCTCAGACCAAAGACACCTTTTTCCTCTAGCCTTCTTGGAGCTCAACCCTACATGTTTATTAGAGCTAATAATGCCTTCCTCTTTTTTAGTGGTATGGATCACTCAAAAATGGTCTGGCTCACTCAAAAATGGGAGCTATTTTTTTAAGTATCACTCTCATCCTAATTAATTCTACACAGAGCCTCCCACCTGAAAAGCGGGTGGACAAGAGCTCTGCATGGACAGGCGTACAAGATAAGTTTGCGGCACAAATGACCATTCCAATTAATGACCCAAACAATTTCTAATTTATCTTCGAAACAACATAAGAAGTAAATGACTCCTTATGGGAATTTTTGTGTGTGTGATCATGAATCTGCAACACAACTCAGTAAATACGTTATTGTTTTCCCTTCCTGACTATGAAGCATAATCATCTAGAACATTCCGAGCAACACAAAAAAGAAAAGGTGCAAAATGAACCCAATGTCACTGATCAGTGATAACTCTGGCAGATTTTCAGAGATCTACACACACACTCACACACAGAGGTAAAGAAAGTAATCATACCATCCATGCTTATAACCTGCTTTTACCTCAGCAATGGGTATTAGATGCTTTTCTCTATTAATAAATAAAGATAATCACTTTTTAATCTTCCCTTAAAATGCAATAATCTTTCTGGTGCATAGGATTCTACTCTTTTGGGTGTCATAGTTTGCTAAAATGCAAATGTTCTTATAATTTATTTTACCAAAATAAAAATGTTATAGAGGAATGTAAAGACATTTAGCCATGATGGGCTATTAACACTTCAGTTCCTTTTTGTTTAACCTTAAACTAAAGGCTTGGTGGGGAAGTAAGAGAAAGCAATGCCCCAGAAATTGGGTGCCTGCTAGATCACAGGAGAACACAGCATCCCCAGGTGGCTGGGGAAATGGAGGGGGCTTGGACAAAGGCTGGTGCCGAAATGGACTTTTCTTGGTAGATACATTTGGGTCAGCCCTGTCTGGGGCTTTGAGTGTCTCCAAGTGTCAGCTCCCAGTATAAGCCTAAGCCAAGGTCATGGGTTCTGGAGCTCTCCTCAGCAGAATGAAACTGCTTCCATATTACTCAATGCTGGTCATAGCACTGAGAAGGAAGATAAGGAGAGGAAGAAAATAAAAAGAAAATAGTCAAAAAGGGAGAAATAAACTGTATCGTGTGCTTACTATGTACCATTCTATCAGTATAGGCTTGTGTAAAAAAGTATTTGACAAGAGTCAACATCTGTTCATGATTAAAAAAAAAAAAAGTCATTAAACTAGGAATAGAAGGGAAATTTCTTGACCTGGTAAGGGATCTCCAGGAAAAACCTGTGACTAACATCCTACCTAATGGGGGAAGAATCATATGGAGATTATCTGGCTACTCCTTCCAATGATCCTGTTATCCTTATTCATAGATGCAGGAGGTAGGAACTGAAAAGGTCAATTAATTCATTACCCAACCGCTAAGTCAGGAAAGTCTAAGAAATCAACAGGCTATGGTTAAGAAAAGTTACAATATTTCAAGTTTTACTAAGGCCCTAAAATTGTATCTAATCTCTCCCTACCTTGAGATTTGGGTTTGATAAATAGGGGTTAAGCCAGGCATCCTCAGACTATGACCCGTGGGCCACATGCAGCCCGCCTAGGACATTTATCCGGCCCACTGGGTGTTTTTTGCCGCTGCTGCCTGTCCTACTTAGCAGCTGACTCATCCCAGGGCCTGCAGTCCAGCCCTCCAATGGTCTGAGGGACAGTGAATTGGCCTCCTGTTTAAAAAGTTTGAGGACCCCTGATAAGCAGTGACTTGGAGATGCCTGATGCCAAATGATAACAGTGGAGGCTGCACTGGGCTGTTCATCCAAGGTCTGATTTGGGAGATGTGATTTGAGGGGAGGTCGCAAAGATGAGATTATTAGACAAGGGCAAGGCTTGTTTATGTGTCCACTCATTCATTTATTCTTATTCACTAAGAAGGAAGATAAGGAGAGGAGGAAAATAAAAAGAAAATAGTTAAAAAGGGAGAAAATAAATTTATCTAATAAATGCTCATCACACTTCCACTCTCTGCTAGGGCTGTGCTGGGTCTGGCCTATGCACCTGTTTACCTCCCAGATCCTCCAGTCAAGAGACAGGCATTAATGGGAAATTTACACAGTCAAAAGCTGAATCACAACTTTGACAGATGGTATTAGAAAAAAAAAGGGAAAGGGGTGGCATGATAGGAACGCTTGACCTAAAGTGTGATGTCAAGAAAGTGACAGAAAATCAGAAAGGAGATCAAAGAAGGAGGAGGATGCTGAAGGTTCCCATTGCAGGAAGAGGAGAGAGAGTGACAGGAGAGCCCTGTCACCACGTAGGGAGATCAATAACAGCCGGAAGCCTGGGGTGGAGATGAGTGTAGTCACTGACTGTGGCTGTGCCTATGCAGAAACTTGGGAAGTTTGCCATTCGAGGCAAGGGAAGTACATATAAGGATTTCCAAAACTGAGGACTTAGCAGTAATTGACAATTTGCACAGATGCCTGGAATGGCTTACACAGATTTTGTTGTTTTATCTTGAAGCTGATCATTTCTTGCCTGCCAGGCCATGCATGGTAGCTATGCTTGGGATTCTAAGATAACTACAATTCTGCGGTCTGTATGACATGTTTGCCCAGTACAGGGCCCCTCTTATGACTTCTGTGTGAGTTTCAGAGGTTGGTGTGCTAGAGTTAAACAGAGAAGAGTCCCCTCGGATCTGTGTACATGCCTGGGAGTTGAGTGAGAAGTGGTCCCACCTCCCAACACTGAAAGCCTTGCCTTCTTCCGGAAGATTTTGTAACCATGGAAAAAATAGAAAAAATAATAATTTTTCACAATTAAAAGACAGAGGATCTAGAGATCCAGAGCTTTGTTGGTTCCACAGAGAGTTCACCAGGGTCCCTCTGCTCGGCTGGTTACTGCACAGCACTTATGACCTGTGGTCCCTGCCCTAGATGAGTGAAAGAAATATTAACTACAAAATCAAATCCCAAAGGACTAGTCATCTGGTCTTTCAAATACATCAGTAGGGAGTGAAAATGGCTCTACAGGAGACACAAATACGTCACTGAAACGGCAAGGCCTGCAGGAGGAAATGGTCCCAGTCCTCAGATCAGCCTGTGCTTTACTTCCAGAATGCCACGAGGTGGCAGTATTTCTCTTAGTCCTAAATTTACCCCTGCTTGTATAAAAGACTTACCCTATGAAAATATTATCTCAATTGGTGGGACCACACCTGCGGTGCATCTTACCAGGGTACATGTGAAATTTACTAGGTGTAGAATATAAACGTCTTAACACAATAACTAAGAAAATGCCCTGAAGGCTGTGTTAACCTGTTTGATGAAAATATTTCAAATTGTATATAAAACCAGCACATTGTACACCATGATTGCATTAATGTACACAGCTATGATTTAATAAAAAAAATAAAATGTTATCTCAGTTATTTCATATTTTGATTTATTTTTCCTTAGCAGCGGAGCAGCCCAGTATGGGCAAAGATTGAACATGGAATCAGGCAATGTCGATTCAAATTCTAGCTCCCTCACAAATTAACTTCGAATTTAACAGCTGAGTTTCAGGTTTCCTTATCTAGAAAACGATGACACATCTTGTTTGCTGTTATATGTATTTTGTGAGGTTTAAGAAAAAAACATATATGCTAGTGAAATAAATTGTAATGTACTATAATACTGATTCTTAACCTTTAATGTGCATTAAGAATCATCTCAGGAAAAATTTTTAGTGCATACTCCCAGGTCCAGCTTCCACAGATGTCTCAGTAAATCCAGCGCTGCGCCTGAGAATTTGCATGTTACTACATATTAATCTGTAGTTATCACGATGAGGAAGGCCCTTGGACCACAATTTGAGACACTCTGCAAGTAAGCACCAGTAGAAGAAGATAGATTAAGGCACAGACGTTTCTCTTAGCTTCTTTCATAATGGTATTTATTCTTTTCTGTTTTGAATAACAGTTTCACAAAATCTCCATTACTCTCTGATTAAATGAGGGCAGAAATCTGTATCCTGTTCATCCCGTTAGCTGGTAGCAATTGTGGAAATGTCCTTTGGATAATAATCATGGGTGATCTGCAGCACCGTCTTTAGCAGGGTCACCCCATGTATAGGTATGTTTGGGTGACTCGACCTGGCAGGCACAGTGGAATTGGTCCTGGGCTCCATCTTTGGACCTCCTCGGACTCGTCTCTTCCAATTAAGTGACCCAGTGCCTTCTGGTAATGCCTGCAGCACGCGCTTCACTCTGCCCAAACAGGCAGTTGTGCCGGAGATCTAGCAATGAAACTCCCCGAAACTCCTGGAATTCTCCATCCTCTATGGCGGAGGTCCCTAAACTTTTCGACACTGTTCTCACTGAAGATAATTTTTCTATGGACTTTGGGCCAGGGATGGCGAAGGGTGGAACCGGGATTTGACAGAAGGCAGATCTGATGCTCACTTCCCCTGTGGCTGGGTTCCCAACAGGCCACAGCCTGGAACCTGTTTGGCACCAGGGACTGGTTTCATGGAAGGTGAATTTTCCATGCCCGGGGCAGGGGTTGGGGTGAGGCGGGTGGGAGGGACAGGAGGCATTGATGCTGTGCAATCAGTTTCTAACATGCCACAGGTTGATATTGGTCAGTGGCCAAGGGCTGGTGACAGCAGCTGTGTGGCTCTCACTGACACCACGGCTTTTTAACTAGTCCTGACAGGGTGTTCAGGGTCTTTACATAGAGACTGAGATTCCCTGCTCCTCAGGGGGTGGTCCCTGCTAGGCTGCTGCCCTGGAGAAGGTCTGGTTCAAGGGTGAATGAAGTAGGAGAGACTTCATGAGAGAGGAGAGAGATGTACATCCTGGCACCTTGAGCTCATGGCCAGGGCACAATAGTGTGGATGATATCCCCCAGTGCCTGGATGTGTGTGTTCAAATCTCATCTTGGGTAACAGCAGACAAGACTGTTAGCAAAATTGTCAAAATTGGCTGCAAAAACTTGCTTCACTTGGGCTGTATTCAAAGTCCACACACAGCTAGAAAAAGGAAGTTGATTAAATCGAATGACAGGATTTTAAGTCTTTTGGCAAATATCTTTCAAACAATTATAATTTTTGAGCTAGGACCATTTTAGGTCCTTAGTTAAAATGTTAATAAAATATCCAAAGACTGCCATGATGAAGTGAAATTGAGCAATAGAACACAGAAAATAAACATAATGATTGAATAAAACATTCCGTGTTAGAAATTGGTAAGTGCTCTGACTGATAAGTGCAAGGTATAGGAGATTAGTGAGATGGCCGTGAAGGAGAGAAGCGAGGTATATCAGTGAACAGGAGGGGGCAGGAGGGACCTCTGTGGGACCAGAGCAAAGACTTGGAGAAGAGAAGAGGGGCCAAAGGGGAATCACTGGGGCAAAGCACAGGGGCCAGAGCAAACCAGGCACACGTGAGAGGTAGCGAAGAGGTCAGGGGCTGCAGTGGAGGAGAGAGAGCAAGAGTGACAAGGGATCAAGTCAGGGAGGTGACAGGATCTGGACCACATAGACTCGGTCCTCCTGGAAAACAGAGAGCTTGCTGAAGTCACCTTTGTCTCCTCAAGGACTAATACGATGCTTTGCAGGAAGCCACTCAGACGTTCAAACTGGGTGGCTTCACTACCAGACAACACTTTGGAGAAGGAGTTGAAGGATTAACCTTCAGGGAAAGGAGCCCATTTTGGGGAAAGAGCGTGTTCATGAGGAGTACTGATGGGAACACAGGACTTAATCACACAGAGCGTTTGATGAATTGTCAGGACTCGGGAGCAGGACATGTGTGTGAATCCGAGGGGTTGCAGCCCACTGCAGTGCATTCCACACCCCACCCTCCCAGTCCTGGGGACATGCGCATCACACCTTACTCATACTCATCCTTTCACTGAGAAATGACATTCTTAAGAATTTAGACTTTGGAAAGTCCCTTTCTCCCACCCCCCTTTTGTTTTAATTGAGGTGAAATTCACATAACATAAAACTGAAGCAAAGTTTATAATTCAGTGGCATTTATTACACTCCCGATGTTGAGCAATCACAGTTCAGCGGCACTCAGTACATTCACAGTGTTGCACAATCCCCACCTCTGTCTAGTTCAGAAACATTTTCTTCACCCCAAAGAATATTTTGTATCCATTAAGCATCCACTCCACCCCCTTCCTCGGGGAAAGCCTGGACCGGTTCCTTCCCCTCAACTCCTGGAAACCACTCACTCATCTGATATCTGTCTGTATGAGTTTAACTATTCTAGATATTTTACACAAATAGAATCGTATCCTGTTAGGCTTATGTGTCTAGCTTCGTTCGTGAAAGCAGCTTTCTTAGTTCTGAAAACAATGGAGTAAAGGGATACATTTTAATTGCACACAGTAGGGGAAGGAAGTGCACTTGCAGCTGGCCGTGTCTGATAGCAGACGCCAAAGGCTTCGGCTGCGGGCTTGTCAGATCGGTTTGGTTTCAGAAGGTGACCCAAGGAAAATGACCTGTGCAGAATGCTTGTCACACTTCTATTCCCCTGATAAAGGTCCAGAATACACACGAGCTCAGTAATAGTGCTGAAAGATCCCGCCACAGCGCACCTCACTGGCTGCCCTCATTGTCAACAAGAGCGAGCCTCAGATGAGGGAAGTTCAGGGCACTCACTTCCTGGGGGGCGGGGAACGAAGAGAGGTGTGAGGCCTCATAGCTCGTAGTTGATGGGGCCATGCAACATTTTAGAAAGTTTTCATTGATGAGTTTTATTTGCAGACTCCAATTCCATTGCCATCCTTAATAGGCAGCCATTCTAATGTATTTAAAACTGATCTTTTTTCTTTGTATGTAGCCTTGCAAAATATTTATTGCTGTTTTGTGTACCTGCATTTTAAATTGTATATCTCATGGTGTTTGCATTTAGTACCAGGTTTTGTAAGTCAATCTCTGTATCTGCATATAAATAAGTCAATAAAACCTACATATAGTCCACATATTATCTATGTATATATCAGATATGTCACATGAGCTTATACACATATGTATATATCACAGCATCCCACACAAACTTGCTACTAAGTAAGTGTGTATTAACAGAAGAATCAGGTCTTCTCATGCCCACAGATACATGTGGTTTTTCCTAAACTAATTTACTTTTTAGAACTGCAAGATGAATGTATAATGTTAAGTTATATTATTATTATTCACAATAACAAAATTACTTTGTGTACCCATTTAGAAGCTGGTATTATTACCCTCATGTTAAAGATGGAGAAACCGAGGATCCAAGAAGATAAGACTTTCAATTTACACTTCTTTCTGCTAACAACTCAGACCGAATCCTTACATTCTAAAGAGATGCCTCAGATAGTGAGTCATGTCCCTTGTAGGAAATCTTGGCGATGCCCTCCCTGGAATCTAAGGAACTCTCCCTGCAAAGCACGGGTCTGGCCTGAGATATATAGTTAGCAGAGGTGGTGGCTGTCCGCCACCCAGAGAATGTTCTCAAGGGACACTTTATAAAGGTGACCAGATCAAGCTCAGGTCAGCCAGGCATCTTCTGTGCCTCTGCCTCTGTATGTGTGTGTGACACATGCAAATTCCCTATTTTGTTTCAAGTTCACAAAATGCAGTGGTTCCTTATAAGAGCTACAGTGGTGTAGTTTGTCCTCACGTGACACTTTCATGAATGCATTTGACAAAATGAGGCAGCAGCTTTAGAAACACACACCCTTAATGTTCTATTTTGTTAACAAATACATATTGATAGAAAATACAATTGAGCAGAAGAAGAAACATAGTAATTATATGTATACCTACCACCCAGATTTAACACCTTATTAATATTTTAGTATATTTAATTAGATCATTTCTTATCAGAAATGGGATTCTGTTATCCATCCTGCTCATGTTTACACTGTTTATAGCCTGAAATCTTTCACAATGACACATCTCACAAACATTATCCCATCACCTTGGATATTCATTGACATAATTTTAAGGACTATGTATTATTTTCTTGTATAGAGAGATGCACATAATTTATTTAACCAATTTTCTATTGTTGGGTATTAAAGTGGTTTCTAATTTTGGACATTAAAAATGATGTCATAAACTGTATATAAATTTTTATTTATATTTATGATTACTTCTCCTGAATAAACTTTCAGAAATGGAAGTCAAAACAAAATACATATTGAATATTTATCCAACGATAGCCCAGGGATTGTTCTTACCAGGTTGAATTTATCTCACAGTGAAAATATATAGCAGAAAACATCTATGTGTTATAATTAATGAAATATTTTCTACTCTAATAAGGAGTGTCAAGAAAACTGCAAGAGTTATGAACTAGCATAACAGGGAAACTTTTCTTAGGCTAAGGTGGAAGATCAGAGTGGGGCTTCCCAAGGAAATGACCTTGAACTGTATTTTCACATTTAGATATGAATTCCATATCTAAATGTATCTGTGTATAGACATGAACAGATATTCATGAAAACTTAAAGGTGATTATCTCCAGTGAGTTGAATTATATGGGATTATTATTTTTCTTTTATATGTATAGCAGAGGAAGAAGGTTTTCCTTGACCCTCTTAAGGACCCTGGCTGAGTCTGAAAGTAAAACTGACGAACACAGATTAATAGAAGGAAATAGTGCAAGTGCACTTAATACAGGTTTTTCCTGACATGAAAGCCTTCTAAAATGAAGACACTGACAAACCTGTGCCTTTTCTTAAATGGTTTAATGGAGAAATGGGTAGTCCTGGAGAAATATGAGCGGACAAGGAGGGCATAGCGAAATGGTAATAACAGGTGGAAGCCTAGTAAAGTCTGATTGTTCAGAGTCCTCCTGGCACCTCACGTCCTTGAGGAGAAGTATGTTTTGTTCCTCTGGGTGTAGGTAGGGTACCTCTTAGGCTTGCAGACCTGCTCTGGTGGAGAAGAGGAGGTGCTGACGTTTCTGCTTCTGCTGTTTTCTTAAATGCCCACATCCCCTATTTTGAAGTTGTATGTCCTGAGTCCCTTCGATTTCCACAGGAGTTATATTTTATAGCTGTTGGCTATGTAAATAAGGTAAAGAGACATTTGTCCAAAGTTAGAGTTCAGCACAATCAAATCACATCTATGGCTGGATTACACATCCCAGATTTTTATATCTTTGTAGTCAGACTTACTAAGGAACTCCTTGATATTCACCGAGGGACTTGGGAAATTTCAGATGTTTCATTTTCTGAGGAATGGATTGCGAAATATTATTATAAACTCAAATGCAGATAGAATCGGCTGGACTCTAACTGAACCCGTCCCAGGCTCATTTCCCTTTAACACTAGGAGGTCAGCCTCTCTGGTAAAGCAGCCACTGGGATGAGAGGGCCCATGCCTTGTGTGTATGCAAAGGAAGATACTGGGCAGAGCTCCCACTGCTTGGGAGCTCCATGTCCAGCGGGAAAGACACACCAAGCACATCAAAACACACTCTGAGTTCAGTCGGCAGCAGCAGGCAGGCCATCTGTTGTGTGGTCACCTCTGAGGCAGTGAGTGCATGTCCCTCTCCTAAGTGGAGGGAGTTTTAAAAATCCAATTCTAACATGAAGACAGTAGATGAGCTAAAACAAGGGGTAGGGCAGGGGAATGAGCAAGAGAGGAGAGGGGCGGAGGGAGAGGACTGGGGAGTCACAGTGTACGGCACAGCTCTTGGGGCGGGATCCAATTATAATAGAGACTTTATCTAACAAGTGCAATCAGTGTAACCTAATTCTTTGTACCCTCAATGAATCCCAAACAATAAAAAATAAAATAAAATAAAATGTAGAGGACTGTGTTCATGCAGGAGATTCTGGAGCAGAGGTGCAGCAGGGAGATCTGATTTCTTTGAGAAAACTCTGACTTCAAGGACCTGCGGGTGGTCTTCAAGTGGAATCCTCAGAAATTGTATCTTAAACTGGGCTTGCTTATAAATTTATCTGGGAAATAGTCCATTTTGTCGCTCAGCTTTTCTAAAATCCATGCTTAAAGGGGGAGACTTTACATCTTTTAGGTTTACCTGGATGGAGCTGAAACACATTCTTCTTAGTAAAGTATCTCAAGAATTGAAAAAGAAGACGTAACCAATGTACTCAATACTAATATGAAGCCAACATATAAACACACACTCATAGGAATGATAAAACACAAATATAGTCTAGTAAGAGTGAGGAGGGAGATGGAGGGGAAGGGGGGGCATTTGATGGGATCTCATCTAATGTGCACAATGAAAGTGTATGCATGCGCCCCCTCTTATCCCCCCACCACTGCGTGGGGCTCTCCCACAACTTGAACTTTACCTTGGGAGTGAAAACAATGTGACCTAAACATTTGTTCCCTCATATTAATTTGAAATTAAAAAAGATCACTTCCTGCAGTGCACTAATGGGCACTTCACTTATGTTGCTTTATTCTGGCATAAATGTGGGCACTAAGTATTGAAGTCTCTATTTCACAAATAATGAGGATCAGAGAAGTGAAATATGTCCCCTTTCCCCTTTTTTTCCAACTCCCTGAGTTGCAAAAGTTTAAACTAGAATTGGAATTCCAGTCTTTTTTCTTCAATTCTTTGTGTGTGCACGCACACTTGCTTGTAGTATCTTTAAGCAAACATCTTTATTAAGATACAATTCACATAACATATAATTCACTCATTTTTCATTTCAGTAGTTTTTAGCATATTCACAGAACTATGCAGCCACATCGCCACAGCCTAAGTTTAGAACATCATCTCCCTCCCCTAATCTTTGTCCATTACCAATGACTCCCCATTACCCTCCCTCAACCCTGGTCAACCGTGAATCTGTTTTTGATCTGTATATTCTAGACCAGTGATTTCCAACTGGTGTGCCACAGAAGGATCTTAGGAGTGCTGAGAACATTTTAATGATCACTGATTAGACAGTTCTTACAGATAAAGGAAAGGACAGTAGAAGCCCCTGGCCGAATGCCCACACTCACTCTTTCTCCTATTGTTCCCTAACCGCTGGTGTTTATCAGCTCTAGGAAAGCTACCCTATTAGACTTCCAGATGGAGTTCCATCTGGTATTCGAGGTAGCACATACATTTGCTCTTCTTCTCATATCCTTTTTGACTTTACAATAGACTAAAGGGCATGTGACCCTTTCCTCTTCATTATAATTGTGATGATAAACAGCTTTTCTAGCTTCTCCAAGAATAATATTTGAAACCCAAAATAATTTGTGACTTGTTATCGAGTTTTTGTTGGACTATTAGCCAAAAGATATTTATGGAAACAAAATATTTGTATCTTGTTATAAATTTTAGGATAATTTACACATTTCTGGTGGCACAGTTATTGGAGTTCAAAAATATACACCTGGGTTGTCATGGATACACGCATGCAGAAGCTTTATTCAATTTATTACAAAGCATACTATTTATTTTTAGTATGTAATTTAGTTCAATCAAAAAACTGATGATTTTTTTCCACTAAAGTATATTTTATTAGGCACATAGCCGCTTAATTTCTTTCTTTTTAGTACTTTCTCTTATAGACATTTTATCACCCAAGGGCACAGTGTAAACTGTGTCAAAATGACTGATCAGGAGTCTGGGTTGACTTTTGCTAGTATTCCTTTCTCCCGCTGATATGTCAAGTAAGGTTTATATATAACCCTTGGAATATTGCTCATTATAATGTGTTGGACCAACCCACCAGGGAACTCATAGAAATTTAATTAACCCAAGTGGGGAAAAAAGTAAAATTTTAGCTCCCCCTAAGCAAAGTCCCCAAATCTCACTGCACTCTATTTTAAGGGTACAATAACAGTTATTAAGAAAAGACTGGAGGTATGGAAAGAATTGACTAATATCCAAGAAACAAGGGGAAAGAGAATGGAACCAGATATAGGGCAGGTTGTCAATGGGCAAATAGTTGGATAAAGGAATTGGAAAAGGTTTTCTGAATAGGCCAAGGTTGGGTAAGACTCAATTTTAGCATCTGAGTGGGCCCTTCTAACTTAACTCACTTGGATAGAACACACTGCTGCTAGATATACAGGTCAAACCTGAGTAGTAAATTTTAAAATAATGTATTTTATGACATTTGAAACTCTTACTCATTTTTTCTTACTTGGCCATAAAGCAAAAGGTGAGAAGATCATTTTCTTAAGACAGAAGAAAGCTGGATTTGAGAACGGATCAACATGGAAAGAAATTATGTTGTTTGGAATGTATCTGTTATAAAGGCAGCTCCATTAACTAAGATGGTTATGAATAGTACAAAATTCTACCAGTGGAAAAATACACAAGTACTCTGAAGATTGGGCGTCATTTATATATAGTGACAGAGCCTGATAGTGCATGAAAAATGCATCTTTACATAAGCGGAAAAGGCAACATTAATGTCAAGTGTCAGACAAGCTTCTTTATATAAATTATCTATACAAAGTAAAATTTGAGGATGTTACCTTTGTTAATGTGCCCAGATTAACTTTTTATCTTGTTATAAATCTTAAATTAATTTACTTATTTCTGGTAGCACAGTTATTTGGAGCTCAAAAATATACACCTGGTTGTATATTTTTTGTCAATGTTTAATAATCTGATTCCCATATGAAAATGTAAACATGAGATATGACCTCTGGTTAAAATAAACATGTATTTATTTTCACTTATGAACATATATTTATTTTTATATGTATGTATGAAAAAGTGAAAAATAATGAAAACTCTTTAAGCAGCGCGTTAGGCCCCCAGGATACGCTGCGTGAATTTTCAAACATCATGGCTCACCAAGATTTTGGTCTTATGAACTGGATAGCCACATTAAAATGCCAGCATAAGCTCCTCCATCATTTTAAATGTCTAAATAATTGAGGAGTCATAAATAGGGATGGTGTTTTGGTGTAAACAGGACAATAATTTATGCATGCTTTATTTTCTTAGAAAAATGAAGAAAGTCAGTTTAATGAGCACTAAATTTTTTCAAAAGCACCATAGGCTTCCCAACAGCACTGACTAAACAGATGTAGGCAGAGGTGTAGCGCGCAGACAGAAAGAACTTGGAACAGGCATGCAGCATGACTGTTACTTGTAATGGAAGGGTGCAACGTGACAGAGATTGGGAGTCCAGGGAGGCCCCACAGAGGATGTACAGCTGGTGCTGCTCTGGGGGATGATGAGAAGTTGGCTAGGCGGACCACGATGAGCTGGTGTAGCAGAGGCTGCTGGTGTCCCACCCACGTCTCTTCAGCCCATTTCAGTGCTCCAAGTCCAACCTACAACTCCCTTACATTACAGTTTCTTTGCATTTTCACTTCATTGCTTGGGAACCTCCTCTGGCTGTTAGAGACCTGCATGGCAGACTGGAAGTGCTGGTGAATTAGTGGCCACGCCTCTTAGTAGCCCTGGACCAATGGCTGACAGACAACAGGCATTGATGTATAAATTCCCAGTTCCCAGAGCCGCTGGTGGGGATAACTCCCAGGAGCAAGGTCCACATCTTATCCCAAAGCGTCCTGGCGTCACGGAGCCCCAGAGCTCACTGGGATAACTTGTAGGCAACACCTCCCTCGTTGTCTCTTTCCCCTTCCCAATCTCAATTCCCCACCCTCTTTCTGGGTTTCCTGAGATAACCACCCAAATGAGCTACTCTTGTTCAAACCCTTGTTTCGGAGTTTGTTTGGGGAGATAACCCAACCCAGGCAGGTTGAAGAATGCCACTTCAGAAAGAGTGATCACTACCAAGAAAACGACCAGCTCAGCCCATTCTCTTGAGAGATTATAGTCCAGGGCTACAAATCAAAGAGGTTCAGATGAAAATTCTACCCTCTCAACTACTTAGTTCGTGTTCTTGACCCTAATCAACATTTCATAATTTTTAAATGGTAAAGATAAAGACCAAGGTAGAAACTCTGCAGTTCTGACAAAATCCTTTCTGCTTAGTTCTGAAACCGTTCATGCCACATACTGATGTTTGGAATGATGTCCTTCAAAGACAAGGAACTTGGATATTTTATATGCTCAGTGAATGGAATTTCAGAAGCTATCCAAACATAACAAGAACAGTAACAAAATATTGAAGATGTTCTTGTGCAAGAAGCAGTTCTCTTTTATGGGAAATCAGAAGGTCATTCCGAAGTAATAGAGATTTTACAAGGTAGAAACTAACAGAACAATGACATGAGTGAAGTGATATGAGAAAAATGTAGCCAGTGTATGAAAGGTCATAATAAAACCTGTTAGAAGTGGTCGTCCTGTCAAGGCCTCAGAGATCTGCTCAAAGACTGCAGTGTTTGTTTTTGCAGATTCAAAACCCAACATCGTACCTGTAATCATATTAGCTCAAAATATTCCAGAAGTGTGTCTGAAAAGCCCCTTTAACTTAGTACATGGGAAAAATGTTTTGGAACTAAGAATTGGCTAAAAAAGATCTATCATGCTCATATAGTACATTAAAATCATCATTTAAAAATAGAATCAAAGCCATTGATCAAATGATAGAGTGATATCTCCCCCCCCAAATGATCACTAATTAAATTATTTCCAAAAGAAGTTGAAACATAATAAGAAGCACTGTAAGTATGTTCTTTTTTCTTTTTACCTCTTTTTTCAGACCAAAATAATTTAAGTGTGCAGTGGAAGTTTAACTAAAAGTTCAAGTGCGTTGTGAGATGAAAAAGATTGAAAAACACTGTTGTAGATGTTTCATGTAAAATAAGTCATGCGGTGTTAGCCTTTGGAGGCTTTTTTTTACTTAGCATGATGTTTTCGAGTTTTATCCATGTTATAGCATTTATCAACCCTTCATTCCTTTCTCTGGGCAAATAATATTCCATTGTACAAGTATGCCCCATCTTATTTATCAGTCAGCACTCATTTGGGTGGTTTATACTCCCCAGCTATTGTGAATACTCCTTCCTTGACCATCCTTGTATGTGGACATGTTTTGTGGACATATGTTTTCTCCTGGGAATATACCTAGGAGCGGAATTGCTGAATTGTGCCGAAGCTCTGTGATTCACATTTCTGATGAACTGTCAGATGTGTTTTAAAGTCGTTGCCCTACTTTACATTTGCACCAACATCAATGCAAGTTCCACTTTCTCCACTTTCTCCCTAACGTTTGTTACTGTCTCTTCTATCATAGCCCTGCTAGTGGATGTGATGTGGTAGCTCCTTGTGGATTTGAATGGCAATTCCCTGATTATTATTCTTTCCTAATCTACCATCTTTTTGTATGTTTATTGGCCATTTTTACACCTTTTTTAAAGAAACATTTATTCAAATCCATTGCCCATTTTAAGTTGACTTAATTGTCTTTTTAGTTGTTGAAGTGTAAGAGTTTCTTATGTATTCTGGGTATGAGTCACTCATCAGATATACAATTTGCAATATATTTCCTATTCTATGGATAGTCTTCTCACCTTTGTAATGATCTTGTCTGAAACCCCGAAGTTTTAAATTTTGATGTCATCCACTTTACCTTTTTCTTTCTTTTGTAATTTTGTTTTTGGTATTATAGCTAAGAACCCATTGTTTAGCTCAAAGCCACAAAGATTTACTTCTATGGCTCTTTTAAGAATTTTGTAACATTAGCTCTTGCAATTAGATCTATAATCTAAGCTCATTTTTGTATATGGTGTGAGATAGGAGTGCAACTTTATCCATTTGCATGTGGATATCCAGTTGTCCCAGAACCATTTATTGAAAGACTATTCTTTCCCCCAATGAATTGCCTTTGAACTCTTGTCAAAAATCAGTTCATGATAAATGCAATGGTTTGTGTATAAACTGTAAATTCTATTCCATTGAAATATATGTCTGCCCTATGTCAATACCACACTGTCTTGATTCTGTAGCTATGTAGTAAGTTTTGAAATTGGGAAGTATGAGTCCTCTAGCTTTTTTCTTCTTTTCCAAGATTGTTTTGGCTATTTGGGGTCTTTTGTATTTCTATATAAACTCTGCAAGCAGCTTTTCAATTTCTGCAAAAAAAAGGCCATATAATTGCAATGCACATTTTTTTTTTTTTTTGAGACAGAGCCTCAAGTTGTCACCCTGGGTAGAGTTCTGTGGCATCACAGCTCACAGCAACCTCTAATTCCCGGGCTTAAGCAATTCTGTTGCCTCAGCCTCCCAAGTAGCTAGGACCACAGGTTCCTGCTACGAGGCCTGGCTATTTTTTGGTTGTAGTTGTCATTGTTGTTTGGCAGTCCCGGACTGGATTCGAACCCACCAGCTCTGGTGTAGGTGGCTGGTGCCTTAGCCACTTGAGCTACAGGTGCCAAGCCACAAAGCACATTTCATACTTTACCTCCCTCTTCTTTCTTGACATTGGATTCACAATGTAAGTGACACATATAGTTGGCCCTGAAACAACAGCTACAGGCACTGACCCCCTGCATGGTTGGAAATTCACATGTTAGCTTTTGACTCCTCAAAACTTTCATTACTAATAACTTACTGATAATACAAGCAGTCAATTAACACATATTTTGCATGTTATGTTGTATATGCTGTATTCTTACAATAAGGTAAGCTAGAAAAAAAGAATGCTATTAAGAAATTATGAAGAAGAAGAAGTACAGTTACTATTCACTGAGTGGGAGTGGATCATCATAAATGTTTTCATCCTCATCAGCTTCATGTTGAGTAGGCCGAGGAGGAGGAGGAGGAGGGTCTTGCTCTCTCAGGTTTGGCAGAGGTGGAGTAACATCCACAAACAAGTTGACCCATGTAGCTCAAACCTGTGTTGTTCAAGGGTCAACTTCATATTATTCAAGATGCTGTGTTATTAGAAAATACTTTCGTATTCAATTTTCACCAAGCGATCATCAAATGAAAACCTCAAGGTAGCACAGATGGGTAAAAACCCACAAAATATTTGTAATGATGAGTTTTCAAAGCTGGAGCTTCAAGGCTTTCAGACTATTTTGATGACTGCTCAATATGCAGGAGTTAGGATTACACGTTTGGTGTTATGGTTTGACTGGATGTGTCTTTCCACAATTAATATGCTGGAATTCAATCCCCAAGATGATGGCATTAAGAGGTAGGACCCTTGGGATGTGATTAGGCCATTAAGGCTCTGCCTTTATGCATGAGATCATTCCCTTTATAAAAGATTTTAAGGGAAGAGTTAGTCTCCTTTGTCCTGTGAGGACACAGCAAGAAGGTGAGAGTTTAGAAGCAGAAGTACCTCAGAGAGTGAGACTCACCAGACACTGTATCTGCTGGCACCTTGATCTTGAATTCTCAAGAAATAAATTTCTTTTTTTTCTTTTTCTTTTTCTTTTTTTTTGAGACAGAGCCTCAGGCTATCACCCTGGGTAGAGTGTGGTGGCGTCACAGCTCACAGCAACCTTCAACTCCTGGGTGTAAGTGATTTTCTTGCCTCAGCCTCCCGAGTAGCTGGGACTATAGGCACCCGCCACAATGCCTGGCTATTTTTTGGTTGTAGTTGTCATTGTTTGGCAGGCCTGGGCTGGATTTGAATCTGCCAGCTCCGGGGTATGTGGCTGGTACCTTAGCTACTTGAGCTACAGGTGCTGAGACGAGAAATAAATTTTTATTACTTGTAAATTACCCAGCCTAAGCTATTCCCTTATAGCAGCAGGAATGTACTAAGACACTTGGAGTCTAACATTTGAGATTTAAAAGTCACTTGGTTTATTTTTAAAATTTTGATGATATATTTCTAAATAGTGAAGCGAGGGATTCCTGTCTGCTATCCATGAGAAGTTTTTCATGAATAATATATTATGGATGAGAAAAGTATTCCTACCAAGGAAAAGTCAAGTTGTATATAACTGACAGTCCCTCCTCTCTTTTCAAGATGCTGTGTTATTAGATAATACTTTCTCTAATACTGTATTTTTCTTTCTTTTTTTTTTTTTTGAGACAGAGCCTCAAGCTATCCCCCTGGGTATAGTGCCATGGCATCACAGCTCATAGCAACCTCCAACTCCTGGGCTCAA
>CAUYQV010157196.1:0-17536 GCA_963574575.1 Galagoides demidoff | reverse complement strand
GCAGATACATTTATTTTTAAATTGATTTTTATCTTTTTATTTTTTGATTTTTTGTTATTAAATTATAGCTGTGTACATTAATGCAGCCATGGGGTACAGTGTGCTGGTTCTATATACAATTTGAAATATTTTCGTCAAACTGGTTAACATAGCCTTCATGGCATTTTCATAGTTATTGTGTTAAGACATTCATATTCTACATTTAGTAAGTTTCACATGTACCCTTGTAAGATGCACAGTAGGTGTGGTCCCACCAATTACACTCCCTCCACTGATCCTCTCCCTCCCCTCCCCTCCTTCTCCCCTTTCCCTGTATTCTTGGCCTCCATTTGTATTATAGCTTTCCTATGATAGTTAACAATTAGTTTCATGATAGGGTTGAGTACATTGGATATTTTTTCTTCCATTCTAGAGATACTTTGCTAAGAAGAGAACATTTTCCAGCTCTGTCCATGTAAACATGAAGGAGGTAAAGTCTCCATCTTTCTTGATGGCTGCATAGTATTCCATGGTGTACATATGCCACAATTTATTGATCCATTCATGTGTCGATGGGCACTTGGGCTTCTTCCATGACCTAGCAATTGTGAATTGGGCTTCAATGAACATTCTGGTAGATATCTGTATTGTAGCATACATGTGAATCTCTCTAAATGTTGAACATAAATGTCTTAACACAACAATTGTAAAAATGACCTGATGGCTATGTTGGCCAATTGGATGAAAGTATTTCACATTGTATATGGAAACAATACACTGTATCCCATGATAGAATTAATGTGCACAAATATGATTTAAAAATTAAAAAAAGAAATGAACATTAGTATAAGAATATTAACTAAACTACAATTTCCTTAGTTTTCCTATTATATTTTTTACATTTTAGTCTGGGATTTCAAAATGTCTTTATTTCTTCTAACCTGTGAGATTTCTTTAGTCTTTCCTTCTCTTTAGTGTCCTGACACTCTTAAAGAGCATTAGTCAGGTACCTGGGTTTATGTGATGCTTTTTCATGATTAAACTAAGACCATGATTTCAAGAAAGAATTTCAAACAAACAATGTGTCTTTCTCTATTCATCATAGCTGGGGGTATTATGATATAAATACATATTATGAACTTGAATCATTTTGCTAAAGTTTTGTCATACTTCTCTGATATAAAATTTTTACTTTTCTCTTTCCCTGTTCAATTTATTAGGAGTCAATTACAAAGTCCAGTCTACCTTCAAGCGTGGAGGAGTAAAACTCTACATTTTGGAGGGAGAATTATCAAGGAGTTTGTTGATATGTGTTAAAATTATCAAAGCAGTAGTAACTATTTTGAGGATTTACTTTGCAAATATCATCCTTCTTAAATTTTGCCTACCAATAATAGTGAGCAGTCATATATTTTGCATTTTTTATGGGAAAAGAATAGAAAGAAATGATCAATTGTTTAGTGAGTGCCAGAGGGTTTTACCTCTATAAATGGGAATTTGTATAAAGGTCTTTTAAGATGCTTGAGTTTGGGTTGTTGATAAATAGTTAAGTAGTGTTTCACAAGTTTTAGTTTCTACAATTGTAGAAAACGATTTGCTCAGGGCAATAAATTGTTTTCTTGTGGTGGATCTCAGAAACCTGTGAAGGAAACTATTTCTTGCGGTCGGTCACACACATATTTATTCTCCATAGATAATCAGAGCTTCAGGTTATATCTAAAATCTACTTTTTCTGATTGTCCATGTCTTGCTTCAGCCTCTCTGAACTGACCCTTTTTTCTTTTCCTCTAGGCATGAAAATAAGTCCTTACATATATATATACTTCAACACAATTGAACCCATTGATTCTTAAACTAAATCTGTGAAAAGCAAAAGTGTTATAACCCTTCCTTTTCAAAAGAAAAAGTTGATCAAAATCATAGAGCTTAACCAATAACAACAGAAAACAGAATTACCCTTCATTAATATAATACTTTCTGTACAACATTATACTACAGTTTCTGTATCTGTAAAAGACCACAGGAGCTTTTGAATAGATACCTATAAGGTTGCTCATACTGGTCACTAAGAGATAGGGAGTCCTGACTTCAATTTTTTTATCTCTGTTTATTTGTGGCTCCATGGTGGCACTTCTCTTCTGTTTTTATCTTTACAATTGGACGAGATGCTCCTGTGCAGTATGTGTGCACCATGAAGTCTAGGCTCATCTTATGTCTTTATGAAGTGAACTGTATGTACACCTATGTTGAATGACTGTGTAGGCAACTCATTACAGACACCAAGACCCTAACCAACATGATCTAATTAAAGAGAACATGTTTTAACTGGTATGTTTTTCCTGAATGTCATACGTGTATGATAATGGATCATAACTGAGTTTATGACTAAAGTATCCAAATCATCTCTTTGCATTCTCCTTATTTGAAGTAGATGAGCCACTAAGTGAATATTTTATTTTTTGTGCCACTAAACATTGGGGCAGAGTGGAAAGCGCAAGGGTAGTAGAATCTATTACATTTTAGACACAAATCCTGAGCTGGAGGACAATATTTTTATCCCATGTAGAGTTAAAGCCATGGCCCCTACGATGAAACTGTCTTCCCAACCATGTGTCCTTGTTCTGTGACTCTGGACAGGCCTCTCCCTTTTTCTGTGCCTTGGATTCCTTATTTGAAAACACAATATTAGTGAGGTTCAAATATGACAGTGTTTATGAAGAACATGCACAAATTTTCAGGATACACTCACCATAAGCATACGCCAGCATAGTTGCCATTTTTCGGTCTATACCAGCAAATGTTTTCTACTTAACATTTCTAGCTCCCTCAGAGATACTGAGATGATGTGGTCTTTGGAGTCACATGGACAAATTCTATCACTTTCCAGTTTTTGTAACCCTGGACAATTTGTGAACCTTGTATAAACTTGTCTACCCATATGTAAAACAAGTAAAAAAAGTTACAGCAATAATAACTACTTATTTAAAACATTATTTGTGTCAGTTATCTTGCTGATTTATTGCCTACCATTCTCTTATTTCATCCCTACTCCACAAAATTTGATATTCAAAGAGATCATACATGTGGAATCATGTTATACCGTGTGCTAACTACATTTTAATTTCCTGCCTTTTACCTCTACTGCCCATCACATAGCTGGATTGCTTGTGCCATTGACCTAATAATCCATTTATTTAATCAATTTATGCACAGTGAAAGGAATTTTCCTCTGATTTGCTGTTAATATCTGAATTACAGTTTTATCTCTTGAAATATAGGAATTAATTATACCTACCAGGACATACTACCAAAAAAGTGCCTACCGTTCCTAGCACTTAGTAAGCATTCAACTAATGATTCATTTTCTTCTTAAAAGCTGGCTCCCAGATTCCATGTCAGGAATGACCCAATATGTTAATTCTATTGTGCAGAAAGAACTCTTTTATATAGAGATGTTTGTGAGTAGTGACTAAGTGCGCCAGTCCTCAGGAAGACACAGTATAAAGTTTGCTATCTACTATTCTGTAGTAGTAAAATTTTTCAAAAAAGCATGATTTAAACTCTGATTTGATTTAGATGATTCCATAAGAAACTTGTTTGGAAAAATAATCACCCAAACAACTGCTTGTTAAGCAGGGTCTTTAGTTTAAATGTTCTGGATAGCTTTGTCTTTTTAGTTGGAATGGAAATGTAGCACATTTGATTTCCTTCCCATTTTAGATTGTAATTGACCAAATAAGCAATATATTTTTACGTGCAGACTGTTTGGAGGGCCAAATGGAGACTCTGTGTTTTTCTTTTGGCTTTAGACAAAGCTTTCCTTTAAGCCTAAAGTATAGTTTTCTGATACATGTGAGATACTTCTGATGACAAGTTAGTACTTTCTCGCTATGCATTTGTGTGAAGAATAAGCGGTTTTCTTTTCAGTTATTCCTAACTAAAATTGGAAATATGAGGACAATTATTATCCTTTTTATGTCTTAGATATGCACTATAGTACTTTCATTTGGAAAACATACAGAAGGGAAATGTGATTTCATTTAGTCATTTAATTAATTGTTGTACATCAAAGATATTTTACTCTAAGACAACATCTGAGAAGAAGAAGAACAGAGGCCAGAACATTAGGTATGAACATTCTCTGGCAGGAAAGTCTTTCATGGACAAATAGTCTGAAAATAACCTTTCCAGTATGTGTCCAGAGTATAATATACTCTACTCTGTGGAGTATCTGTTTTATTTCTCGATATGTGATGAAGGAGAATGAGCACTGGCAAGCTTTTTCTGAGGGAATGAAGTTGTGATGAACTCTGATGGTGTTCATTACTTGGCTTTTGTACACACACTACCCAGATTGGATTGTGGTTTTAGGTAATGACCTCTCATCTATTCTCAGCCCAAATATTTCTGATGAATTTGAATCTTTGCTTCAGAAACTGGCATAGATTCTGATTCGCCCAATGGTACTATAGTCGACTCAAAAGTGAACATGTGACACAGTTAGACCCAATGAGATAAACTGAGATCCTTGCTGAAATATTTGAGAATGGGAATCTAAGGGAATATAAAAACTCTATCTGCCATTGCTATCTTCTAATACATGTTGGTCAGTATTGCTGATGAGAAAACTTGGATGGTTAGAGACATTGTTTGAGTTCTGAATTAAGCTTTGCACAACCCATCCTTTGACTTTTCTGATGGATATGCTACTTGCTACTTAAGCCAATTTGAGTTGAGATTTCTGTTACTTGCAACCTTGTTGTTTCAAATTATGTGCAGTACTCAAAGGCCATGCCTCCTTTCGTTGTTTTATTTTAAATAGAAACTTCCTGGAATCTGTTTTTGTTATCAACAGAACAATCTTAGGGCACAATAGTTATACAAGAATTACTGAGGTTCTTGTCCACAGTCAGTGTAATTTGGTATAGAATTATACTAATTGGGCTGGAAATGCAGCAGACTTTCTTGAGGGG
The DNA here is from genome assembly GCA_963574575.1 of Galagoides demidoff. Classification (NCBI taxonomy): domain Eukaryota; kingdom Metazoa; phylum Chordata; class Mammalia; order Primates; family Galagidae; genus Galagoides; species Galagoides demidoff. The sequence goes on along the minus strand of CAUYQV010157196.1, from coordinate 12,584 downwards.
GGCTTTGGCATTTTAAGTCTGGTAAGCTGTAGACTTGTGTTAGAATGAGAAGAAAAATATGGCTTCCTCTTTCTGCTTTACTTCTATTGCCTGTATTTCTTTTCTCTTAAGTAATTCACACACAGAGATAGGAGATAATAGTGATTCTCTGAAATAACATAGTATTTGGTCATATTTAATATATACATCTATATATACAAGTGTATTATATATATTTTTCCTAAAATCATTACCATGCAAAAGGAATTCCCTTGGTAAATGAAAAGACTTTATCATCAGCAGGCAAAGTAATTTAGTTCTTCTTTGTCTCCAACTTTCTTTTCCAGACTACTAGTTTTGTGCCCATTAAATATTCCCAAAGGACACATCAAAGTGTTTTTCCAAAGTAAAATTTTTAAAGCTAAATTCTTAGCTCCCCAGAGAGGGAAAAAGTTGCAACTTTTTTTTCTTTTTGGTTGGTTTGTTAAATTAGCAACACTTGTTTAGGATGTCAACTGGCACAGTCTCTCTAGAAATCTGGTAGTGTTTTGTGAAATAACTGTGTACGTACTGGAATCCATCAATTCCACTCTGGAGTTAACTTCTCAGAGGAAGCGGCTCAGGACTCTTAAGTTAACATGTGCAAAATTGTTCCTTTGAGTGTTTCCTGGGGGTAGAAATTGGAAGACAACATAGGTATCTGTAAACAAGGGAATAAATAAGTAAATTGTAGCAGACAGGAATTATGGAATATGATGCAGTAATCATAGAAAACTGACGTGTCTTAGAAACATTCTAAAGAGTAAGAAACAAATGTGATTCATGGCATACTGTTTCTACAATTACAAAACAAAACATACCACATGTTTCAAAAAGGTAAACATATTTCAGAATACAGTTGAAACTTTTGAAGTGGGTGACTAATAGAATGGGAGAGAAATATTAGTCGTATCTGGGGAAAAATAAAAACAGAGTATCATTCACTACTACAATAATATGATCAAGTCAACTTTCTGGAGCTGACATTATAGTAACAGCATTCAAATGAATTCCTATTAATATTTTGCACTATTCGCTGTCAAATATACTTTTATAAAAATTTGCTGTCCCACAGTTAAAACGCTCCTATTTAGTAAGAGTTCCCTTGGTTTGATCGTACCTCAGTTCTGGGTATGTGAGGAAATGTGAACAAATAGCAAAGCAGGAAATACTCAGAGGGTCCCCGACATCCACTTTTATTTTTATTTATTTATTTTTTTTGAGACGGAGCCTCAAGCTATCCCCCTGGGTAGAGTGCCATGGCATCACAGCTCATAGCAACCTCCAACTCCTGGGCTCAAGCGAGTCTCCTGCCTCTGCCTCCCAAGTAGCAGGGACCACAGGCGCCCGCCACGACACCCGGCCATTTTTTGGTTGCAGCCATCATTGTTGTTTGGCGGGCCCAGGCTGGGGATTCGAACCTGCCACCTTAGGTGTACGTGGCTGGCGCCTTAGCGGATTGAGCCACAGGCACCGAGCCTATGAATATATTTAATATTGTATTATGTCCATGAGAGAAATGGGGAAATTTTTAACTCTACAATTAAGGATATCTCAGTTTCTTCTTGTTTAAGTAGTAGTTATTGTACTTCTAAAGATGACCAGGACTTAGTGGGGCATTGTGGCGGGTGCCTGTGATTCAAGCTACTTGGGAGGCTGAGGCAAGAGAATCACTTAAGCCCAAGCGTTTGAGGTTGCTGTGAGCTGTGACAGCACAGCTCTCTACTGAGGGTGACATAGTGAGACAGAGTTCCCTGCCCCCCCCCAAAAAAAGACCATGACAAAATATCTCCAATGCCATAGCTCTTTTGCATTATGACCTGGACAGTTACCCTTCAAGGGGGTAGAGTCTATTTCCCCTCCCTGTGAATCTGGGTTGATCCTATGTCCTGTTTAGACCAAAAGAATGAAATAGATAGAAGGGCTGATATGTTATCTTCCAGGTTGGAGCCTTAACAGGCTTGTAGCTTTTGCTTTCCTTGGTTGGAAAACTCCCTCATAGAGGTTAGCTACCATGTAAGAAGCCCATTTATTGTGCCACAGGTAAAAGTCATGTGGAGAGAGACCTAAACCTATCTTGACTATTCCAGCCCCAGCCAAACTCCCATCAGAATAGTCCCAGCTAAGCCCCAGCCAATCAATGGAACCATGAGAAATAAGTTGTTATTTTAAGTCATTAAATTTTGAAATTGTTATACCAAAATAGTTAACCAAGACTTAGTGTTTGGGGATTAACTTAGTTCCACCAGGTAAATGCTTGGTCTTTCATGGTTCCTCTTTCCCACTCTGTGGCATGTTGTATTTTTCAAGAGGGTTGTAACACCAAATGTTCTTCTTAAATGTGATGCTCGGTCATTGAGAGGTGGAGTCTATATTTCCTCCTCTTGAATTTGGATGGGCCTCTGACTGCAGTGGAAGTGATGCAAGTTCAAAAAAAGGTGATGCATCTTCCACATGATTCTCTTAAGATTAGGCAGAATCAGCCACCTTGGGAATAAGGAAGCAGAGAGACTTCGTGGAGAAACCACATGTAGGCGTTCCTGCTGACAATCCCAGCTGAGATCCCGGCCAACAGCCCAGAGTAACCACAGCCATGTGTAAAAGTAAATTAATAAAATGAAGACCAGGCCCGAAGAATCCCTGAGTAGACAAAACCAGTTAGGCCTCATAAGTGACCTCAACCTTGCTTGATTTGCAAACATAAGCAAAACTTATCATGAGCTCTTTCTTGTAAATGCCTGTATTAAAGAAAAACAGGAAGTAACCAACACACTTATATAACTAGGGGCTTTTCAATGGGATAGACCAAATGAGGCAACTGTATTATTGCAAGCAATTGCATAATTTCTTTATTTTGTTTCCATGTTTACCCTGTATTACTTGCTCCTGACAATTTGTCACCAGAGCATTAAACTTCAACTCCTTTTGGTGTTTCACAATTTATGAATTATTTATTACTCAAACTCTTAAAATTTTTTGTAGTGCCTCAGTGTACCTTTTTTTATACATGTGAATGAGCAATTCCAGAAATGATTCCAGCCTGGGCTGTCAAGTCACCCCTGGCCTCTAAAGTCTTGTCAGCAGAAGTCCCTGTGGTTTTGGAGCAGAGACTAACTGTCTACACTATACCATTTCCAAATTTTTAGCCCACAGAATGCATGACATAATAAACTGTTGTTTTGCATGAGTAAGTTTGTCATGCAGGATAGATAATTGGAACACTCCTTTAGCCTCCTCAAGGTGGCATCTTGGTGAAGGTGGACCCTTGTGACCTAGAGGTAGCAGAAAAGGAGGCATCCTCAGGTCCCTGTGGCTGGAGTCTGGCACCTCACTGCCCTCAGTTGTGCCCGGCTGGCCACATGTTCAGCGAGGTGCGGTGTTTTTTTGTTGAGCCTTTTATAATATCATCCCGACATTAACTTCTCAAGTCCATCAACTCACCTCATCCATCTAGTTGCAAAGTCCCTGTTGGATGAGCTTCTTTGTCTTATTCCCAGATTTCTACAAAAGACATTTATTCTTATCTTGGTGTCATTCCTTGGAAGGAGATGGGCGTTAAATCTGTTCAGAATCCCTTTCTCTCTACCTTCCCCTCAACTCCTGATTGGGCTAGGTAAAGTTTTTTAACTCCTACTTTTAGGGTTTTAAAAATCCATTCCTTCAGGAACAGGAATGGGCCTTGCCTTCAGGATTTCATTGGAAAATTCGAGTGTCCTATAGGGAGCATAGAAGTGAGCATCTATATTAGTGCAAGGCAGCAGGAAGTACTGCTGATACTCCAACCTCAACCTCCTACAGTTTCCTCACTGCCTTACCTTGTGGCCAGAAGCCAGGCAATCCTCCCCTTCCATTTAGGGCTGGGGTTCATGCTCCCTTATTTGATTTGGACCTCACAGTTTGCATGCTCCAAGAACTCCAAAATAAAGTGCATTCTTGGTAGCACTGCTTTCAAGTGATGCTCCAGTGTAAAAGGGATTTGTGCACAATGAATGTAAATGATCCTGGGTTTAGATCTAGCGCCATCATTTAATTTTTTTCTTTTGTTCCCATCTGGTTCTTGTCCTGACTGTACATTCATCACTTAATAGCATGGGATTTCAGGGGTGTCACTTTACAACTTCATTTCTTCATCTGTAACTTTTCCCTTTTTTTTTTTTTTTTGACAGAGTCTCACTCTGTTGCCCAGGCTAGAATGTGGTGGTGTCATTGCTCACAGCAACCCCAGTCTCTTGAACTCAAGTGATACTCATGCCTCAGTCTCCCGAGTAGCTGAGACTACACACCAGGCTAGTTTTTCTCTTCTCCTTCTCCTCCCCCTCCTCCTTTGCTAGCTCTAATAAAATTATGCATCAGAAGTCATTTCCTTCTTTTTTTTTTTTTGAAACAGAGTTTCACTTTGTTGCCCCCGGTAGAGTGCTGTGCTGTCATAGCTCACAGCAACCTCAGACTCTTGGGCTTAAGCGATTCTCTTGCCTCAGCCTCCCAAGTAGCTGGGACTACAGGCAGCCCACCACAAGGCCTTGCTATTGTTAGATACGAGGTCTTCCTCTGGCTGAGGAACCTCATTGGTCTGGAACCTATGAACTCAGGCAATCCACCCGCCTCACCTCCCAGAGGCTGATATTACAGATGTCAGCACCAGACCTGGCCCAGTTTTTCTATTTTTAGTAGAGACAGGGTCTTGCTCTTGCTCAGGCTGGTCTGAAGCTCCTGAGCTCAGGCTATCCACTTGCCTCCACCCCACAGAGTGCTAGGATTACAGACAGGCATGAGCCACCAGCTTGCTTCATCTGTAACATTTTGATGGTAATGGTTACTTCCTAAGATTATTAAAAGTATCAGCTCACTCTCAATTACTTAGTATGATACAAAGTATATGTAAAAGTTATGATTAGAAAGTGTATATTAGGCAGCGCCCATAGCTCAGTGGGTAGGGCTCCCACCACATACACCCAGGCTGGTAGGTTCAAACCCAGCCTGGGCCATCTAAACAACAATGACAACTGCAACAACAACAACAAAATAGCCAGGCGTTGTGGCTGGTGCCTGTAGTCCCAGCTACTTGGGAGGCTGAGGCAGGAGAATCGCTTAAGCCCAAGAGTTTGAGGTTGCTGTGAATGACGCCACGGCACTCTACTGAGGGCTACAAAGTGAAAAAAAAAAAAAAAAAGGAAAAGAAAGAAAAAGAAAGTGCATATTAACAAAATCTCCAGAAACTGTTTAATGAAAAAGAACTGCTGGATTCTGTCAAACCCAGAATTTCCCTGGTTGATAAGTTCACAGAACCCTTTTAAATGGCACACTTACACCTGGGATAAGAGAGAATTAGGGTGAAGACTGAGAAACGAAAGGTACTCTGCTGAAACACGCCCATGCAAGAGTACTAGGAGTGCGGATCACTGAAACCACCATTCCCCTCTCTTTTCGTCCTCTGGGGGCCGAGCTGAGGACCGCTACGCGAAGCCGAGGGGACCCTGCGTGGGGACCCGTCCTTTCTCCACCTCTTCGCCACACCCGGCGCTCTGCTCCGCTTCCCTTCGACTGGCTTCTTGCTGGTGGAGTCTGGTCCTGTCCCCACTGTCGGGAACCGAGACCTGCCTTTCCCAACCTTCGGGCCTTGACTCAGGCCTGACTCGCTGAGAGGCTCCTGACGTCTGCGGGGCACACCAAGGGGCCGGGCGGGTTGGACGTCCTGGAGCTTCCGGCAAACCCTGGATCACCTTTCTCCAAGCCTGTTGTCTGGGGCGCCGCGCTGGAGTCTGCCCGGCAGCGCACAGGTCTGGGGTGGGGTGGGGTAGGGGGTGGGTCACTGGGAGCCTCGGTGTGATTCACGATGGAAAGGCTCTTTCCAATCCTACCCCAAGTTCCCCATTCCATTTCCCAGAAGCAACCACTGATAGAATTTTTTGTATGCCCTGGCTAGATCATATAGTGTCCTAGGTATCTGCGGGGGATTGGTTCCAGCACAATTCCCCCATACTAAAGTCCACGATGCTCAAGTCCCTTGTCTATTAATAAAATGGCATTGGGCAGGTAAGGTGACTCACGCTTTCAATTCCAGAACTTTGGGAGGCCAAGGCTGGAGGCTCGCTTGAGACGAGCAGCCTCCAGATGAGGCTGGGCAACATAGTGAGGCACCCCACCAAGCCTTTCTCCTCATCCCACCCCCATGTCTCTGCAAAAAATAAAAAATAAAAGACTAGCTGAGTGTGGTAGCCTGCACCTGTAGTCCCAGCTACCCTGGAGACTGAGAGGAACACTTGACCCCAGGCATTGGAGGTTGCAGTGAGCTATGATCGCACCATTACACTCCAACCTGGGCAACAGAGCATGACTCTGTTTCTAAATAAATGAAATGGCACAGTATTTGCATATAATCTATGCACATCCTCCCATAATTTAATTATCTCTGGATTACTTACAACATAAATGCTGTGCAAATTGTCTTTACACTGTTTTTTTTTTTTTTGAGACGGAGCCTCAAGCTATCCCCCTGGGTAGAGTGCCATGGCATCACAGCTCATAGCAACCTCCAACTCCTGGGCTCAAGCGAGTCTCTTGCCTACGCCTCCCAAGTAGCTGGGACCACAGGCGCCCGCCGCAACACCTGGCCATTTTTTGGTTGCAGCCATCATTGTTGTTTGGCGGGCCTGGACTGGGGATTCGAACCCGCCACCTTAGGTGTACGTGGCTGGCGCCTTAGCTGCTTGAGCCACAGGCCCGATACAATTTTTATTGTTGTATTGTTATTTTTAACCGTTTTTTCCTAATATTTTCCATCTATGGATGGTGAACCTGTGGATATGGAGGGCCAACTATATCTACATATGTATGAAATTGCCCTTTCAAATTGGTGAAGGGGTGCAAGTAATGGCCCCCAAATTCTGTGAACTTAGCTAAAATAATAATAATCAGCCACTGTCCCCTCATTTGCTTGATAATAATCACTGTTCCCTCATCTGCTTCTTTAACCTGGAGATATGCATGGTTGTTGGTTATAAAGACTCTTTACTTTCTCAGACAGAACATAACCTGTTTGGAACCTGGGGTAGTTTTTGAGATCTCTTCCAGGTCCTGCATTCCAGCAACAGATCCACCCAGACCAAGGAACTACCTCAACCAGTCTTGGATTCCCCTTACCCAGGTCCTGCATTCCAGTAACTGACCCACCTGAATAGGACCTATGCCAAAGGACTGATGGTTCTGCCCTGAAACCAGGCAATTAGCAGACCCTGATTGCTTAATCTTCTGCCCACCAAATTGTCTTTAAAAACTCTGTCTCCCCCATTCTTGGGGAGGCATATTTGAGAAATTCCTCCCATCTCTCTGCTTAGCACTATGTGGAATAAAGTCTTCTCTGCTGTAAACCCTGCTCTGGGTATTGGCTTCCTCATGGGCAGTGGACAAATGAACCCAGCATGTACATATTTACATCTGCAAAACTATATTTCCTCCATTTTTTCTTACTCAAATATCCCATACTATACATCCTACTCTGTCTCTAATCTTTTTTTTAAATTAACAATATGTCTTGACTCAGTCCAGGAGCAAGACAATTTGCAAAATTAAGAGTAACTTAAAACTTTCTTATAGCTGGGATTTAAAGTAATTCCAGCTTTTTGTGAATATAGGCAGAGGAATTAAAAGATGCACTTCTGGCCCTTGCACACATTGGCTGTTTCTTTCTAAACAAAGGGAAATATCTTTCCCGTGTTCATACTAAGACCCCTTAGGATAGTGATGCCTGAGGCTCCTGACTGGGCCTGTTGAAGCCAGTTTCCTCAGCAGTGTGGGTAGCCCTTGCCTGAAGTACCTAAGTGTGAATGGAATTACTGAGGTGTGTAATAGCCTGTCTGAAAGCCAAAGCTACTTTCGGTCAGAGGCAGCCCCTGGGGCCTCCCCAGATAGGAAGCAGTTGTGTAGACTGCTCTTTTTAGGTCCAAAGTAGGTGTGACCCAGCCATTTTCTTATTTCTTAGGCAGGCCTCACTGATTCTACCCTGCATCTATTCAGAAAGTTCATCATCATACTTTCCTCTAACCTGGGGTGACAGTAGCCTGGGCTTCACATGGCAGCAGAAAAGGAAGCTGGTCGAGAAGGCTCTCCTGAGTCCTTAGGGAAATGCCAAATTCAGGGCCAGCTGTCAAAATTTCAACATATGTAGTTAAATCATCTAATTGGCTTTTCATTTTCATAAATCAGTAAGCATCTGATCCAAAGATTTAGAAAACATGAGCTCAGCAGAGAATGTTGGCTTTATAGGCAGAAAAGGGCTGAAGAAAGCAGAAACAGAGAACAAAAACCAGATTGGTCATTGAAGGGGTAGCTGTGACTCCATTATTTTTTTCTCTTTTTTTAGAGTAGCAATAATAATTATAAAAAGGAAGAACAAAGAACTGAGGAAGGGAAGAAGGCAAAGGGAGGGGGGGCAGGGGCCGCAAGAAGCTCCACAGCAGGCACGGGCTGTAAATCAGGTAAACAGCCCAGGTAGCAATAACCAGTCAGGAGTTCACACACCGCTAACCCCAGTGGAAACCCCAACCACAGGAAAATAGTTAACCTATCAAAACCCCAGGCCTCCCCAATGACCAATAGGTGATCGGACACTGACTTCTTCCCCAGCCACCTTCTTTAGCATTTTATTGCAACCCATAGTACCCTGCAAGAAAGTGTATAAAAGCTTCCCTGACCATTGTTTCGGGGCCACTCTCTTCTGCGACCACTTTAGTGGTGGGAGTGACCTGAGCATATGCCTGAAAAGAATAAAACTCCTTGGTTTTTCCATGTGTGCATGGTCTCTCAGTGGCACATTGGGTCCGAACATGCTCTGCTGTATGATATATAGGGTAGTGACAATATCTTATTCACTTATTTCTTAGGGCCTAGCACAGTTAGTTACCTGTGGCATGAACAGGATTTTAATAGGTTTTACTGAATTAATTATTATTGAATGAACTTTTATTATGATCCTTAACCTTGTCGTTTATACCATGGCTTTACATAATCATGCTTAAGGTTTTTCCTAATTCTCTTTATAACAGTATAATCTTTTTCCCATTATTAAATAACCAACTTCTAAGGGAAGACTTGAAAAGGGGGAGTCAGATAAAAAATTTGAGTGCCTTCCGTGTACAAAGAACTTAGTTGCCTGTAGGGCAGTAGTTACCAAACCTGGTTATGCATCAGAATTAGTTGAGGAGTTACACAACTAGGAGCTATTTCCTCCTATCTATTTAAATTAAATCTTCTAAACAGGGGATAATCCACATTTTTAACTAAGCTTCTGGTTTATCCTTAAGTACCCAGCCAAGCATTTAAGAACTGCTTCAGGGGAATGATAAAAGCCGAAGACTCACCTTGGTCAGAAGCAGCTTAAAATTTAGATGAAAAGACACACACACAGGATGAACAGTAATTCATGACAAGAGAGTAAGGAAGAAGTATATGATTAATTTCCAAGAAAATGGTCCAGACAGTGAAGACTATTGAAGTCAAGTGGAAAGAAAGATTACTTTTAGTCAAATAAGATTGATAGAGATGCTGCATCTTGTGGATTTGGAGAGATTTGGACTGGCAGAAAGGTGGAGGAGCAACTAAATCTTAGTGATGGAAAAATAAGTAAGGCACAAACTAAAGCAACTAAATCTTAGTGATGGAAAAATAAGTAAGGCACAAACGGTCCAGGCTTTGACAGAGATCATAGTATATTTGATGTAGTAGACAGTTAAGCAGATATTTTTCAAATGTGTGGTAAGTGCAGTAAGAAATATTCTGGATGGAAAAACTTTGAGCAAGAGCTAGTATCTAGAAAATGAGAAAGGCCAGGTGCAGTGGCTCACACTTGTAATCCTGGCACTCTGAGAGGCCAAGGTGGGTGGATTGCTTGAGCTCAGGAGTTCAAGACCAGCCTAAGCAAGAGTGAGACCCCCACTTTGAAAAATTAGCCATGCATTTTGTCATAGTCCCAGCTACTCAGGAGGCTGAGGCAAGAGGAGCACTCAAACCCAAGAGTTTGAGGTTGCTGTGAGCTGTGACACCATGGCACTCTACCAAGGGCAACAAGTGAGACTTTGTCTCAAAAAAAAAAGGTAGAGAAAAGTAAATGAGAAAGTATCTTAGGGGATGAATATAAACCAATACAGCTTGAGCCGCAGGTTTACGTAGGAGAATTTTAAGATGTTATTGGCTTCTAAACTCAAAGGAAAAAATTAGAAGGCTTGGGAGCTTGATGGGAATATCTTATGGAGTAGGAAGCCTTTCTTGTACTTTGAAAATTGTAGTTTTTGGCCGGGGCTGGATTTGAACCCGCCACCTCCGGCATATCGGGCCATCACCCTACTCCTTTGAGCCGCAGGTGCCGCCCTGTACTTTGAAAATAATATTAGACAGCTACTACTTTGATTATTCCTAAGTGATCCTTGAGGGTGAGGGCGTTTCTGTCATTCAAAGTAAAGGAAGCTAAAGAAGGAAAAGAAAAGAAAAATAAGCATGATAGCTTGGGGCCAAATTGTAGAGTTGAAAACTAAACTGTTCACTGATGTTTAATAATATGGACAGACCACCTAACCTCTCTAGGGAACAATTTCCTCATCTTTATGCGAATGTAGGACTAAGTTTCTATGTTTGGCATAGTGTTTAACAGCCAGACTGCATGGGCTTAAATTCTGGCTCTTATATTTCCCAGCTTTATGATTTAGAAGATACTTAACTTCACTGTGCCTCAGATTCCTTACCTGTAAAATGGGGAACCCCATTGAGTATTATAGATTAGAGTAAATACTCTATGTAGAAAGGTTTTAGAACAGTCCCTGGCACATAGTTAGGAGCATAAAAGTGTTAAGTGTATCCTATCCAGTTCTAATGTCTTCTAAGTCTTAAGGTTTTGATTCATCACCAGATCTCCACTCTGAATTCTAGAATGTAGGAATTACTTAAGAGCACTCATAAAGAACGATAATTAAAATCTAGGACTTAGTTTTTGGGTCCACCTTCACTATAACTGTGTCTGAATATGATCTATAATTAGATAATGCATTTCCCAGTGGACACATTGTACAAGAGTTTCCTTTTGAAAGATGGCCTCGGCGGCGCCAGTGGCTCAATCGGCTAAGGCGCCAGCCACGTACACCTAAGGTGGCGGGTTCGAATCCCCAGCCCGGGCCCGCCAAACAACAATAATGGCTGCAACCAAAAAATGGCCGGGTGTTGTGGCGGGTACCTGTGGTCCCAGCTACTTGGGAGGCAGAGGCAGGAGACTTGCTTGAGTCCAGGGGTTGGAGGTTGCTATGAGCTGTGATGCCATGACACTCTACCCAGGGGGATAGCTTGAGGCTCCGTCTCAAAAAAAAAAAAAAAAAAAGATGGCCTTAGAGGCTTATTTAAGAATATAGACCAGGTACAGTGGCACACACCTGTAGTCCCAGCTACTTGGGCAGCTGAGTCCAGCCAGGGCAACATAGCAGGACCTCCATCTCTTAACAACAACAATAATTTTAAAAATTCAACCATGAAATCTATTCACTGTCTCTCTGAGATGCTAATATTCATTTATAAATGTTGACTGGACTCATGCCATTCTAGTTAACTTTATTATTTTTCTTTGGTTTTGGATACTTAAAGAGCCAGAATTTAAGTTAGAGTCTAGCTGCTATTTTGGCATGTACTTACTGTACAGCACACTGTGAGATGGAGCGTAATGAAAGGTGTAAGTGATGGTATCCAGCAGAGAAGTTCAGGCCAGGTTTATTTGAAAGGGAAATGTGACCCACTGAGCAGTCAGAAGTGACAGCTGCACCCTGGGGGCAGTTAGAGACGACTTTTATATGGTGCAGTGGGAGTGGGCAAATTCCACAGCTTACCTGGAAAGTTAGGGTCTTTGGCACTGGACTTCTAGGAGGTGGGGCTAGCCAGATCCTTTATGTCTTTGTCTTGGTGGGGGGAGGGGAACGGGTGTGTGTGTGTGGCTGCATGCAGTTAGGCCCCCCAACAAGTAATATAGTTGTAAATAGCATACATGTGCTTGAGGATCAGAGGAGTAAATGCCATAGACCAGCTTTTCCTAGGTCATAAAGGTTGCTTACCTGTAAGTTCCTTTGAAACCCAAGGACAGCTGGACTTCAGCATAAGAAAAGTCAGTTAAAATTAGGCATTTTTAAACCAGATTTTTTCTCTTTGGAGTAGAATCCTTAATAAATAAAACAGATTTTTTTTTTTTTAGAAGCAACACTACTCTGCTTGGAGAGTTTAAGTAAGTGGCCTAGAACTTACTTCCTAGTACTTATCAGCCTAGTCCTTACCAGCCTTCTTCTTACTTCTTTCCATTCTTCCCATGGCCTCTGAGGCATTTTCAAGGATTCTAGGACCCTAACCTTACAGTTCAGCAATCAGTGGTATAGTTGGTTTTAGGTTCATTTTGCCCATTGTATATTATTATTTTTTTTTTTTTGAGACAGAGCCTCAAGCTATCCCCCTGGGTAGAGTGCCATGGCATCACAGCTCATAGCAACCTCCAACTCCTGGGCTCAAGCGAGTCTCCTGCCTCCGCCTCCCAAGTAGCTGGGACCACA
>CAUYQV010157191.1:0-20830 GCA_963574575.1 Galagoides demidoff | reverse complement strand
GGCTGTGTCACAATCTAGATTCCCATGTATCCTGGGAGATGAAGATTTTGACTGAGTTTGTGCTTATAAAGACTTACTAACTGTTTTTTCAGCTTGGCTGATGTTGGTGTATATGAAGGCTACTGATTTATGAGTGTTGATCTCTTATTAGTTCTTAAGCAGTCCTCATATCTCCCTTAAGTTTGTAAAAAGTAAATTTCCCACAAACAAATTATCTTTTTTATATTTATATTGCTTGATTATTTCTGAAAATGGAAAAGACAAATACTAATTTTTTCACTTCTGTTTGTCTTCTTTTCCAAATGATGATTCTATTGATGCAGGACAGGTGGTGAAGACCTGCCACCTTAGCCCTGGTGGTGTTGGTGCAGCTATAGCTGGCAGTGGAACCAGCGAGCTGAAGGGTAGGCAGGGGGTTCCTGGAGGCTCCAGTAGCTGGAAGTGCTAGACATCCGGGGAGCAGACACTGGCACCTTGCTGTCTCCTCCCCCTGCACTTCTGATTGGTGAATTTCATTTGAGTTTCAAGGCCTGAGAGTTCATTGGACAGCCGTCTGTAACTGAGAAGACCAACGCCCTAAAAGTAAACATTGAGTTCCAGCAAAACAACCCCCTGCTACTATATATACCCCTGAGCAGAGACCCCGTGGACTGACTTTGTGGAGGAAGCAAGAGAGCTTATTTCCCACCTGGGTTCTCTCTCCCAAGAAGTTTGGTTTTTGTATTCTTTGCTTTTGTGAGTAAATCCCGTCTTACCTCTGATCTGTGGTCCTTTGATTCATTCTTTGAATTGCCGAGACCAAGAACTTAAAACTCTAGTATCACCACAACATAAAATCAGGATTCTTAAAGAGATGCATCTTTTTACATATATGGAATGTTTTTGTCATGACCACATCTAATTATATAAAATGACACTATGTTTGCTGTTATATGTAAACAGCCCAGGAAATACTGACTTACGCTTTGGCTAATAACAGTAATAATGGTTAGGAAAATTCATTCCTTGCTAATCCAGCATGCTTGTAATTCTTAATGCATTAAGTATCCTATTTTCTAAGAGGCACTTTCCTACAACATAATATCAGATCAAATAAAATACTATTCTTTTGATCTCCTTAGAAATAAGATTGGACAGGGCTAACCCTGTGTAAATACTGTCATGTCTTAAGAGAATATTTAAAAGTAAAGTTAATGAATTAAAGTTCTCTGGTAGTAAAACGTACAATTTTATAATCAATATTTATTTTTATATTTAAATTAATTGCTTTATTATGCCTTACTATAACATTATATTGAAATTATAAGAACCACCAATATTTCATGCCTAATTGGCTCTTAGACAAAAAGTTAATTATTATTTTACACACTCAATTCATTTTATCTTATATTCTTTACCTGCTGAGTTTAATTACATCTTTCTTTTAGAAAGACATCAATTCATAAATGATATTTACTTTGGGCCGAGAAAAGAATAGATCATTGCACATGACTATGAAATTCCAGTCTGTACTACAACTCTTCATCATAGTGCTCCTTTGGATTCAAAGAATGTCTTTATTAAAAATAATAATAATAATAAAAAATAAAGATTACCTTTATCAGTGTATCATCAAAAATGTAAAGTTACTGAAAAATCAAATTTGTCTTTTCAAAAGACATTATTATTTTGATTTGATAAAATCTAAGCTCTACTTGGCATGGGAGTAACTTTTAGTCTGAGGGATGGAAGGCTACATTTCAGTCCATGTTAACCTCAAGAAATAGCTTACATTGACTGGATTTAAATATCTTTATACCCACAACCAATTTAGTTACAGTAGGTCCATTCATATCTATAGCTAGAGACTACTGTTATCACTTATATAGTCTTCCACTATATACACTGGGGATTGGTTCCAAGAATCAACAGAAGGGGGAGTTGATTCTAAGTGAGACTCTGTGATTAGATGTGTGATGCTCTTGTCCAGAACAGGATGGTGTGGGAGAAACTATATAACCTTGCATTGATTTTATACTGTGAACTGCTCTTAACTCCCAAACTGTGGGTTGCTGACTACTGGAAATGACAACTTAAAACTCATGGTTTAGAGCCATCTATTTCAATATTTATTCCCTGCAATCCTTTTGATCAATAAAATTATTTTCATATCTTACATTAAATGATAAAATATAAATGAATTTTATGTCAATCTTATTTTAAAACTTTATTTCAATCTCGCCATTTCTTTACTCTCTCTCTTTGGGCTCAGTTAAACATTCACTTCTGTTTCTCCCCACAGACATTCTTTGAGATTCTTGCGAATATGATGTTAATAAGAAATTAATTTTGTGTACCTGGAGAATAACATGTTCACACAGCAGGTATGACATCATTTTGAAAAGTGTTCTGCTAAACAGAGCTGAAAAGAAATGAATTTGCATCTGGCTTAAGTCTGGTTTTGTTTCTTGGATCATAAGGTGATATTTTGGAGTCATCTGTTAGATTAATGCACCAGGTGCAATAAGACTCTCCTATCTAACGAGTCATCATAGTCATTCTTCAGGTGATGGTTTGTGATAGATGCCTGATCTACGATAGTTTCTTTATTTAATTTGAATACCAACCTGATGCCATGTACCTTTCCACAGGAGACTCAAGCAAGAATGTTTTCATATTCTTAGTAATGTTGGTCAGAGATATTTTTAATTTCATGTAAATATTTACAATAACAGACAGAAAGACACTAAAATGAAGCTAAGGAATATTAAACAGAGGTAAACTCTCTATCCTATTGTCAAAATTATAACATAGAAATGCTAAATAACTTATGTTAAGTCCTCCTTCTGAATATATTGCTATTAAAGAGATACTATAAGTTCATGAGAAAGAGTGATTGTTGGGTTGATAAAGCTTTTGTCCTCTCTTCCCGCTTTCTATTATGCATTTCTTCCTTTCACTCTTTGATATGTCCAACATTCCTTCAACAAATATTTATTGTGCACCAATTATGTGCCAGGCACTGTATTATTTACTTGGTGTTTAGAATGAAATAAAACAGACAAAGATTTCCTATTCTCAGGAAACTCACATTGGCATCAGGTGGCCTGAGCATCAAAGCAGAATGACAATAGAATGATATATACATTTCAAAAAAGAAAACAAGTGTCCCAGGAATGGATAATGAACATATATTATGTATTTAGGAGGTTTTATCAGTGAACCCTCTGACTTTCGTGCCAGTATAATAGAGTTTATCATAAATAATAATTGTAAAAGTTGAATCCACCCTGAAATTCTGAAAGTCTAGTCCAGAAAAAATGGCTCAGATTCAGAGAAGTCATCTATAGTTTGCAAGGCACAAAAAGGGGACTAAACATTTGCAACAATAAAAGGCAACATGTTTCCACCTATCCCGAGACAGATAAACATCTCTCTAACAGTAGTTAAGTGTATGTGATTTTCTGATATGCACTGAGTTAAAACATTTTGGTTTCCTCCTACGTATCTTCCAGTAGTTTTAAATTAGAAGTGAGGGGAAAACATCCTTACCCAGACACCTGAACGGTATCTGAAATAGCTGAAAGATCTGCAGTGGAGCTTTGCTCTTTAAATTGTTTGAGCTCCCCCACTGGCTGCTTGGGTGGCTTGATTCTTACTGCTAAGAACAAGAACAACTTATTTACATGTAAGTATCAGCTTCCTAAGCAGAGGATGTTAGAATTTTGTGGTGTGGCTGAGGCAGAGACTGATGACACATTACCACCATCAGCTGTTTGCTGTCATTTAAATGGCCCTCCACTTGATTATAAGTGTACTGTAATGACTCAAGCTTTCCTGAGTGTCCTAGAGATAAAAATTGAAACACATTAGTAAATGCCTCTAAACCAGGTGTTTCCCCCTCCCAGATTAATAAAATTAGCACAATACTGTTAGTAATGCAGTTTTTAAATAATGCACTGGTTAATTACAATAGTCTGTTGCTATTAAGTGACTATCCAATAGAAATCAGAAAACAAGGTAGTAAACACTTTTGTTAGGGATTGATTAGGATTCAGTGTTGCCTAATAAATACCTCATAACAATATGTTCTCATGCAAAAGGATTCTAAAATTTTCTTAGAAAAGTGGGATATTCTGGGTAAATTGTGGTATTTCTCAGGCAGCAGGAATTTCTTTGTGGTTTATTAAATTTCCTTGTTCTTTCCTTTCTGCAAAGATATTTTCAAAACTAGTTTCTGTAAAACAAAATTTCAAAGTAATTCTAGTTAGGATAGAATTGAATGTATAGATGGCTTTTTGTTTTCCTCTTTTCATGGCAATTTTTCATCATGCCAAGAGAAATAGAATGAAATAATTTGGATCTTCTGAAAAATATTCTTTGAAGTTATAAAAGGCTTTGTAGCTTGAAACCCGTAGGGCAAGTAAGATGATTAATAGCTATACTAACCTCATTTGAAATTAATACCACCCTATCCATCTGAAATACTATTTTTTATGGTATGTGACTTAATATGCAATTCAATATTTATTGACCTCCTATTATATGCAAAGTACTATGCCAAGGAACTTGTCAGGGAACAAAGGCAAAAGAGAATAAACAAAGAACCTGCTTCAGAGGCAAGCTTAATATTTGGCAGGTGATAGGATGGATAATAAAATCTGACTATGATTCAGGGCAGAATTTAGTAATTGTTTCACTAGAAGTCTATGCAGAAGACAGGGACAACCCAAAGTAAAGAGTGATTAAAACACTCAACAGGTGTTTTTTCTCTGGGTCTTAAAGGAAAACCATATTTTCAGGGGTGAACAATTTGGAAAGTTTATTGTATATTGTAGACAGAAGGACAAGTGTTGGAAAAGAAGTACGCCACTTGGGAAAAGAGTAATCTGAAGGCATGGGGGTATAACAAAGTGTATGTTGTGGCTGTGTGTATAAGAAGATGTAGTGGAGGTTGGAATGTGGAGATTCTTGAATGCCATGTGTCTTGACCAAACCCTAGTAAGTAGCGCCTTGGACAAAGTGTATATTCTCAAACTTTGTTGGATATTTCAGTCCAAGGAAATTAAGAGCATGGGAAAGGACAAGTGAAACAAGCAGGATGGAAATCAAATATAAGATGTCGTATTACTGAGTTGTCACCTGTTTTACAAGAAATCACAGCTGGAAGTTTGGTCAAGCAGGACATCTCCAGAGAGGCCATATGGAACACTGCATCTCAGACAGTCTGTCACGGGGTGAAAGGTGAACAATTTATCTCCTGGCTGCTTCCCATCATCTGTCGCTCATAGATCAAACTCAACCCATGGGTAATGAAAATGTTCTAAAATTAGATAGTGGTAATGGTTGCACAACTCTGATTATTCTAAAAACCACTGAATTATACACGTTAGAAGGGTGAATTTTATGGTATATAGATTATATCTCAATGAAGTTTTAAAAAATTCATCCAGAGCAAACGAAAACTGTTTCAGGTCCCATTAGATCAGACGTAGGAGTCAGAGCCTCTGTGTCTTCTGCCAGGAAAGGCAGCAACTCAGAAAAGCCTAACCCTAGTTTCCACCTTTAGCTACAACACAGACAACTGGGCCCATGAGAAGACAGAGTGAAGGCTGTGTTACTTAAGGAAGGCTCTGATTGTC
Organism: Galagoides demidoff; assembly: GCA_963574575.1. Lineage (NCBI taxonomy): Eukaryota > Metazoa > Chordata > Mammalia > Primates > Galagidae > Galagoides > Galagoides demidoff. The sequence goes on along the minus strand of CAUYQV010157191.1, from coordinate 15,209 downwards.
CACTCCAGCCTGGAAACAAAGCCACTGGGCAAGGTCCAGAAAACTAGGTAGGACCAAAATATCTGAGAAGAAGCATAAACTCGATCCATTGTGGCTTCATCTTATGCTATCCTGACTGGTTGCACTCTCTGTTTGAAAATAAAGTGCCTTTCCTTTCAAAGATGGTTTCTTGTAACCACCTTAAAAAAGATTAGAGAGAACTAGCAAATCAAATTGTGGTTTCTGTTTCCATACCTGATTATGAGACCTGAGGTTAAAGATAGCCGCAGATTCTTGCTCCTCCATTTAGTAAGAGCCAGAAGCCAATTGCCTTACCATTGAGTCTGGGCTGGGCTTAGGGATGGTCTTGACTAGTAGAGAATTGACTTTCTGAGACGACTCTAGGCCACAGAAAGATGCGCAGCTTTCATCTTAATCTCTTGGGCACACACTTACTCCTGAGTACATGGTGAGGAAGGACAGAAGCCCAGTGGCAAGTACTCAGGGAGAGGAACTGAAACACATGGGTGAAAGGCCCTGCTGAGCTCCCAGCTGACAGCCATGACCAACTTTCTGCCACCCACCAGCCAGCAATACCTTAAAAGCACTGTGGGCCAGCTATCTGGTGTTAAGCTTTCCCGGTTGATGCTGTGGGGAGGATAGACAAGCAGGCTTCCCAGGTAAGCCCTTCCCAAATTCCTAACACAAAAAAATGGTGAGAAATAATAATATCGATGTTTTTAATTCACAGTGTTTTGGAGGTCATTTGTTGTACTGAAATAGAAAAGTGTAATTGATATTCACAATCTTCGTCCTCAGCCACCCATTCTCTCCCCACCATTTGGCTGGTTTGGATTATTTTCCTGATGGCATAACATGTATTTTTCTTCCTCAAGGTAGCTGAACTTTTAGTTTCCTCTTCTTTTTTGAAGCCATGTTTGCTTTATTTGTCCGTTAGCAACCCAGCAAATCAGCTGTGTTCAATAAAGATTCCTCCTTTCCCCCCGTGGTTTTGCAGAATACCCTAAATGTCATGGTTATTTTATCTGTACAACAACTTTTTTGTTTGCCCACTGCTATGCTGGCATGAAGAGCACAATTGGCCATGTCATTGCAGCAGGTTCCAATTTAATGAAAACCTTTCAGTATGTCCTGACAGACATGTTTACCCCCTGGGAACCAGACTTTTAAGCTAAGAGGGTTTAAGGTTTTAGGGATACAGAGAAAATTCATCAAGTGGATTACTGGCATTGATAGTTAAAAAGGGCCAATATTTTCTACCATTCATTTAGTGGACCCATTAATTCTAGCTATTGGGATTCAGCCTGATATATTTGCCATTGGTTCAGTGTATTTATTGCATCTCAGAAAACATCATCTCAACCCTCCAAGCATTATCCCTGAGCTAGAGCCCTAAATGAACTTTAAACAGGCCACTCAACTATACTATCAGCTTGTAGATGATGGGATCTGTGTCAGAATGATGGCTCTTGTGTCATTTGTTGCATCTCTTTTGCCATAAAAAGTGCCTCCTAGTTCTAGTCAGTATTATGCGGCATACCATATCAATGAACAAGTGATCTACAAGCTTTTGGACACTGGTGCTATTTGTCATTGCAAGCCTGGAAAGTAAATCGACATTTATAGTATGAAATGACTCTAGAAAGGACAAATTGATGCCCATTACAAGGTATACTATATTGCGAACGCTTAAACATTCTAGCAGTTCCCTGATTTTAAGGAGGTTTATACCTGTTATACATGTGTCTAAAGAGCATATCTAGAGTATTTAAGTTCTCTATGATGTCATTAGCACAATGTCATCAATGTTATAGACCAGGGTGAATTTTTATTGGCATGTCAAGGTGGCCAAATTTCCTGATGAGTTTATTATGACAAAGATTGTAAAAGTTAGTATAGTCTTAGGGAATGACAGAGGTTATGATGCTCTATACTACGGAAGATTAGGAAAAAAATCAATTAATGTGCCAGAGTCTATGGCAGGTGTCCTCAAACTATGACCTGTGGGCCACAGGCAGCCTGCCTAGGACATTTATCTGGCCCGCCGGGTGTTTTTGCTGCTGCTGCCTTTCCTGCTTAGCAGCCGACTCGTCCTGGGGCCCGCAGTCTGTCCCTCCAACTGTCTGAGGGACAGTGAACTGGCCCCCTGTTTAAAAAGTTTGAGGACTCCAGTCTATGTTGGTAAGTTCCTGTAAAGATACCACATAGGCCATGGCATCATCAGTTTGGACTACCTCAGTTCAGTATGGTTGACCTTTATCTCCCAAGATTTGTCTGGTTTTATAAAGGCAATGAGATGAATCCAATAGGGAAATGATGGTACTTAGAATGCTGCAACACTCAAGTCCTTGATGGTGACATTGATAACATTATTCTAAGGATATGGCTTATGGCATTTGTTTGATGATCAGAAATCTCATCATTAATCTCAGAGATCAGAGACCTCAATTACTGAACATCATTTTCTTCTGCAGCTCTGCAACCCTTATAAGCAGGTAAATTTTTAGCACAGTGTGCCTTGTGGTTGCCAGAGAACCGTCTTCTTTTAAGCTGCTATTGAAATTCTCTAGTCTTACAGCCTGACATCTGTTGGCAAATATGTACCTTGAGACCATAATTTTCTTTGTGTAAGACTTCCAATGCTGTTTAATGCCACCACCAAACACCAAACACTTTGCAATTATCATTGAATCATATTAACGAGAGCAGTACCACTTGATCTTCCTATTCCTTACATTCCACCTGAATATATTCTTAATTAATCATAGGAGAAAGCTTTAGCAATTGTGATGCCATTAAATTTCTACAGTTGCTATTACCTCATTTAACACCAGCAATAGGGTTGCTATTGCTTTCAGACAGGTGGACAATGAGGACAATTTCAAATTATCACCTTGATGGTTTACTTTCTAGGGTCCTTTGCCCCTCAATTATGTTGGTCTTGATTTCCTAGGGAAAAAAAAAAGCTAAAATGAATCTCCCGTTAAAATAAATCTTCAAAAATGAAGAGAAAAGAAGCAACTCATAAATGGAAGAAAATCAAATAAAGATGATGAATCACTGATTTGGCCACAGCTTCAGTGTAACAGACAGATGGTGGCTGGATCATACACGATATATCTGAAGAGACCACCTGTGATCATTCCATTTGGAATAGTGTATTTGAGGAAGGAAGTCTTGAGAATTCCATCCAGGGAAGAAAAGGAAAGCAATTTATCTGCCAATTCTTTTCTGCTTTTTGCTGGTTAAAATTTGCCCTAGAGTATGCTAATTTCACACTTTCGGATTGTATTACAGACATCCTCTGGGAAGCCAGGGAAGTTTGGGCTTTATGAAACTAATTGAGTCACACCTGGGCCTTAGAGTTGTGGCAGCTTCCAATGAAGTGGGCATGATATATGTCGTACCAAAGCCTAGCTTGCTCTTAGACAAGTATGAGAGAATTAGAGGTGATGTGAAAGGAGGTGATGGTGGGCTTGGAGACTATTTTATCACTAGCATATATTCATAATCCACAGGGAAAAAAACTGTGTAAAATATATTTGAACATTTCCAAATGGGGTCTATTGGAACATAGTTCTTGTTTATGTCCAAGTTAGCGAACCTGTGGCCTCAAGGCCACCTGAGGCCCTCTAGATCCCCAAGTTTGGCCCCTTGACTGAAAACACACTTCTCAGAACAAATTTCTTTATCAAAACAATTTGTTCTGTAGAATTTGGATTCAGCCAAAATGCTGCAATCAAGGATCCACAGGGCACATGTGGTTCTAAGGGCTCAGGTTCCTTATTCTTCACAGTGGGAATACTGGCTAAAGGTAAGGCATGAACTGGATATATCCTCTGATAATAAGAAAAGTTTGCCCACCAGTGTTTGATTAATAGTGTGGATGATTCATTCCTTTTATCATGCATTATCTAATGAAGTACTTTGGTAAGTGTCCATTTGAGGTTATCTTCTGTCACCATTCAGCCATCACAGCTTTGTTAAAACTTACCTTACAACCCAGACATTCTTAGTAGTTCATTTCAGGCTTAGTGACCAAATTTTGTGGATTTATAAATGGAAATTTTTAACTTCATGGATTTTTGTTTTATAAGAAGTTTTTGCACAGGACTTTTGTCGGCAAAACTGGCTTATCACAATGAGCTGGATAGGTATTTCCTCTAGATGCATTTATTATGTTTTTCATGGTGGATCTCTATTTTATAATCACATTTTATCAGGTAGCCTAAGAACATCAAGTTATTTATATATTTTTGGTTCAATTTCTATAGGAGTACCTGAAGAGGTTAAGAATTCTTTTCATTTCAATAGCATTTTAAAGTTGTAAACTATAAAAATGTATTGAGTATTTGTGATTAAATTACTCGTCCCTACAAAGGACTGTAAGTTTAGACACTTGAGCTGATTGTTTTCTAATAAGAAAATGAATTCTGTAAGGGAATCTGGAGTAGTTATTCATAAGCAGCCTGGTATTTTCTCTTAATTTGTGAGATAAGACATATCAATACAAAGTGTTAAGTGATTATTTCCTATGATTTCCTATGTTCTGAAAATGGAAATTTTTTTGAACTATTTAAGGATAATTATATTTTATATCAGGGAAAATATTAAAATATTTAAGATAGTGAAAATATTAAATTCATTGAATTGAGATGAATGTTTAATATGTGGAGAAAGTATTAATATTTCATATTTAATCAACTAGCATAAAAAGGTTGAATGATTGGCATCCAACAGTTAACAACAGGAATTGTACTGAACGTGGTGCCATCAAGACTGAAGGTGATTCTAGTACTAAAACTCAATAGTTTTGACTAATGTATCAGAGTGGGCAGATTATTTGTGATGAGGAGGATGAGTCTTTGTTATTATATATTACTTAACTAGGCTGTAAGTGATGACCTTTCATGTTTGCCATGTTGTTAAATTAATATACTATTCATGTACACACAAAAGAAAGGTTTTCGATGATTTGGTAGACCCATATAGTTGGATGGTGAAGGAACATTTTGAGCTTGCTTTGGAATTTTTCAATTTCTGTGACTCATAGCAGTGGTTCTGAGATGTTTGACTTAGTCAAATTATAAAATGGCATTCATTTTTTAGAAAAAATTTGGTATTCATAATCTAGAATATCTGTTTAATAAAGAAATTTATTCCTGGGGTGGCGCCTGTGGCTCAAAGTTAGTAGGACACCAGCCCCATATGCCGGAGGTGGCGGGTTCAAACCCAGTCCTGGCCAAAAACTGCAAAAAAAACTGCAAAAAAAAAAAAAAGAAAGAAAGAAATTTATTCCTTAATTGCCTTTTAGTTGTTGGTCATGAATAATTTAAGATAATTGTGAATCTTCCCTTGGAAAATTTCTTTCCTTAAATTGATAGATCGTATGAGTACGTGATCATATGATCACGTAATAGATAATGAACTATTGTTTTGCAGAGTTGAAACTTTTTCTTATAAGCTTTTTAACTAGCTTGATGAGTATATGTATAGAGTTGGTTTTAGGATTTTATAAATTAAAGTAATATAAGGTTATCTACTTATTGAAGTGGAGTGTGTCCACAAAAGATCTTGTTTTAAAATTTGGGAGGAGTATTCTGTATCTTTAAAAAAATCCTTATACCACTGTCTCGGTAAATTGTTGATTTTCCTAGGAGGTGAATAAATATTCTTATAAATGTGAATAAATATTCTTATTATAAATTTAAAGACTAAATCAATAAATAGATCAGAGCATAGATATATTACCATAAAGAATTCTACTATAGAAGGAACTGAGGAGAATCTGGGTTAGGTACAACTGGGAAGCGAGGAGTTACAAGGAGTTAATATCTTATAAATTCCTCATTGAATGTGGAACAGTCTAAATGTATAACCACTGGGCTTTCTAATAGGTAAATTGGTATATTTCTGGGGCTGGCTGAAAATTTGTCCTTTTCCTATGGGTACAATTGGTCCCCAAACTTTTTTGACCATATTTTAAGAGGGTATTGAAAAATTTTAGGCAAAAATTTTGAAGAATAATTTCGGACATATAGAGGTTTATTCTAATTATTTTGTCTATGTCTCTAGTTTCTTTGCCTATGGGTTTCTGGAAATGGTCATATTTTCAGGTGCTTTTTGAATTATATGCAGGGTAGGTGTATTAACATACATATCAACTATTACATAATCACTTCATCACATACATATCAGCTGTAATCAGTGTGCAGAATCTTCTGAGACTGAAGTACACTTTATCTGGAAATTCTGTTTTGAGAATAATTTTTCATCTGTTGAGTTTGCAGAAGTTGTGATATAAAGAAGTGGTGTGGTATCATGAACATGTACCTGTGCGGTCCCACAGGGCCCCCTGGTTACAACGATCCCCTGCTTGGCTTAATTCTCTCCTGTCCTTATCTTGAAATTCTTAATAATTATTGAACAGGAACCTCACATTTTCATTTTTGGGCCTCACAGATTGTGGAGCTGATCCTGTAGAAGAATGGAACCAGAGTGAAACTTATAGATTGGTCATAACGAAGAATCTAGGATTATTAGAAAGCTCCAGTTTAAGTGGTTTGATGCTCTGAGGGAAAGGGCTAGTGTCAATGATAAAGTGGTACTCATATCAAATAGAAAGTTATATTTTAGTCTGTTTATAAATAATTCCTCACAGGGTTTAAAAATGACACAGGGAATTGCTGGTTTTTATGTTTCCATTCTACCAGCTTTTTTTTTTTAAACTAATGAGAGGCATTGGTTCTTCCAATGACCTGATTTTATTATAATGAGTATCTTTATTGGAAAGTTTTCTATTCTTAAAGAATAAACAATCCTTTATTTTTAGTTTTGTGTTTGTCTCCTTTGCAGAGTAGAAATTCATGTTCATTTCTAGCTTATTTACTTTCTAGGTTTCAGAAAATATTCAACTACATGTTGGAGATATTCTCGATTGACATTTTCTCCCATTCCAAATAGTTTATATCTAAATTCCTTATTTCATGTCTATGCTCATTCAGAAAAGAAAGAAAAATGTTGCTTTTGTTTCAGCTGTTGAGTTTTCCCTCCATCATATTGCTTTAAAATTTTTCAGAAATTTATTATTCAAATTACTTATTGACACATCTTCTTTGTCTAGCTTTATTGAGGTAGAATCAGCCAATAAAAATGGTACATGTTGTGAAATGAACACATTGTGAAATGGTTGCCACGATCAGCTAACATGTCCACACTTTACAGCGTTATTGTCCCGTTTCGTTTTGTTACAGCTTAAGCACATAATATCTACTCTCTTTGCAAATTTCAAGTTGCTATAATCTCCTATAGACATCAGGTGAACATTAGATCCTCAGAATTTATGAATCTTACAATTGAAAGTTTGTACCCTTTATCAACATCTTCCCATTCTTCCACCCCTAACTCCTGTTCCTGGAAACCACCATTCTACTCTGTGCTTCTATGAGTTTGACATTTTTAGATTCTGAATATAACTGAGAGCAATTTATTAGTATTTATCTTTCTGTGTTTGGTTTACTTCACTTAGCGTGATGTTCTCCAAGTTTATTCATGTGTCATAAATGAAAGAATTTCCTTCCTCTTTAGGGCTAGTGTTCTGTTTTATATATATATATATATATATATATATATATGTTGCATTTTTTTGAATTATTTCATCCTTCGATGGATATTTAGGTTGTGTTCATATCTAGAAAAATACTAAAATAAACATGGGATTGTAGATAACTCTTTGAGATACTGATTTCTTTTTAATTTTTTGAGATGTCTTCACACTATTTTCCATAATGAATGTAACAATTTACTTTCCTATCAATAGCATACAAAGATTCACTTTTCCCAACATCTTAACCAACATTTGTTATCTCTTTTTAATAATTGCCATTCTAACAGGTAGGAGTTAATTTTTCTTTCTTTTTTTTTGAGACAGAGCCTCAAGCTGTCCCCCTAGGTAGAGCGCTATGGCTTCACTGCTCACAGCAACCTCCAACTCCTGGGCTCAAGCGAGTCTCCTGCTTCTGCCTCCTAAGCAGCTGGGACCACAGGCACCCGCCACAACACCTGACCATTTTTTGGTTGCAGCCATCATTGTTGTTTGGTGGGTCCGGGCTGGATTCGAACTCGCCACCCTAGGTGTATGTGGCTGACACCTTAGCCGCTTGAGCCATAGGCGCCAAGCCAGGAGTTAATTTTTCCTTGTGATTTTGGTTTGTATTTCCCTGGTAATTGGTGATGTCAAGCTCCTTTCATATATTTTTGATCATTTGTGTATATTCTTCAGAAAAATGTCTATGTAGGCCCTTTGCATATTTTAATAGGATTATTTTGTTAATATTTATATTTTTCTGTTGAGTTATAGGAGATTATTGTACACTTTGAATTTTAAGCATGTTTCAGATAGATAGTTCGCAAATTTGTTTTTCCATATTATAAGTTGCCTATTTATTTTCAGCTCAGTCATTGTATTTTTACCTCCAGGATTTTTGTTTGGTTCCTTTTTATAGTTTCTATTTCTTATTGAAATTCTTAATTTATTCATGTTTTTTTTTAATTAGTTTAGTCGTATATTTGTGTTCTTACATCTCATTGAACTTTTCAAAGATGACTATTTTAAATTCTTTGTTAGACAACTCATAGATTTCTATGGGGTAGGTTACTGAAGCTTTATTGCTTTCCTTTGGAGATATCATATTGTCTGATTCTTTGTGAGTCACGTAACACTGAGAAGGTGTCTGGGAATTTGAAGGAATGAGAACCGATTCTAGTCTTTACAGATGAGTTGCAGCAGGTAAAGATCTTCTCCTGCCAGTTTTCCAGGCTAATGAAATTCCCTTTGGGACCTTAGTTGAGTGGTGTTGTAGCTGGATCACACAGCTGCTACTGGTTCCAAGGTTAGCAGGCCTGTGGCCAGGAGCTCAGGTAGTTGTAGATACTGCTTGGTTCCTGAGGACATAATATTGCCTCCAGGACCTTGCTCAGTAGGACTGGAATTGAAACAAAGGTCTACTTCAAGGTCTGCAGTTAGCTCCATACATGTTACTGGGTTCATAGATAGGCACGACCTTTGTGGGTTTCCTGGGAGAATTCCCCCTGGGTGAGCAGGAATGCTCCTGATCCCACCTGAGAGAGACTGGAAGTGGGTCATGGGCCGCTTTGGGATTCACAGATAAGACCAAGTTTGGTGGGACTATTACTCCAGATAGGATGGGTGTGGCTCCTTCTTCGGGGTCCCTGGGCTAATGCTGTTATTGTCAGGACCAAGGCCAAATTGGGCTGTAACTTAAAGCACAGAGGGACTGTAGTCAGAATCTTTATTAGACAGCCTATCACTTGGGTGGAAGCCAATCCTCTGAAAATGGTCTTCCTCAGTATGAGGTTCCTTCATGGTTTCAAAACCTTCTACCTAGATTCCAAAGCTCCTATAAAAGTATGTCTGCAGATAACTGGCAAATTACTGTTTTTTGAACAATTTGAACAGCTACCTTCTAATCTAAATTACGGTGAGTCTTATCTATGCATATTCGTTTCCATTCACTTTATGGTTCTTGTTATTGTTATAAGGAAATATTTGTGTTTGTTCACACATTGATCATTTTTTCTGTCAGGTTTTCTTAACTCTCTTATAAATTAATATGTATCCAATAAATGAGTTCATTAAGCCTACAATAAAAATGAGTATTATACAATCATGTATCTCTCTGAATCCCAGCTATTTAATGTTTCAGAAAATTGTTAAGAATAGAACCTCTTGACCTTCACCCAAGAAGTTGGTATCCTTCTTGTTTGTTGAAGTTAACTAAGCATTTCCCTGTTAGAAAAGTGATATCGTTGATTCACTGCATTATTCTCTCAACTTACCTTAGATGAATTTCATAGGAAAATGACTGAAGAGTAGCAAATGATTTTAGTCATATTTGCGATTTTCTAATAATAGATATGATCTACGGTATATAGTATTTAAAATTCTAAGAACTTTAGTCTGCTAGGACACTGTTTTCTCAGATTAGTTCTTAACTAAATCCTTTTTCTGATCGGAAAGACCTAAAAGAGTTTACAAATTGTCAGAGTTTCATCTGTATTAAGGTAAGGAATGCCACAGCCTTTCAGTTCCTTATGTCTCAGTCGGGTATTTCCCAATGACACTGCATCCACCTTTCCTGGAGTGTTTCAGTGTCCCACCTGATCAACATTTTATTTTTAACAACAGGAAGTCTAGACTGGGAGGATGTTTGACTTACCAATAGTATTTTATATTAAGGCAACAAACAGTTTACAATTTTTCCTCGCCCATTTTTTAACTCTGATTTCGTAAGTGTGAGTTATGTTTGCTTTGCATGTTTGAATAAAGTCACGTCAAAGACAGTTCATCTTTTCCTGAAAAGGGAAAAAAAATGAAGTGTCTCAAAGTGTTTTTTTTAGGGAAAAATCATCAAAGTATAATACAATTATATACCTTGATGTCATCAGAATCCATATATAACCATAGCAAAATTTACCTTAAGCAACCAAAAAGAATCAGGCTATTCACTAATATTTTCTAGGAGAAAAATACTTAAGCATTCTTAAATTAGAAAGAAAGATATGATTGTTTTAGGAGTAAGATAAAATAGATTTAATTCCAGTTAGATATATGGTAAACTACGGTAACTAAAAGCTAACAGAATATCACGTGACAAAAATCTTAAAATTTCAAGATCGAATATAGGATGCAGTTAATATTTGCCTGGTGCATTTGTTCTAACTACACTGTAAAGTGATAATTTTCAAAATAAAATAATTACTAATTGTGTGAAAACATTAGTACCTGTAAAATGCTTTCTATATCCAGGTGTTGATTAATGCCTAAAAATACAAATACGTTTTTCAGAGTCTTTTTTTTTTTCCTATTTCCTTGGCAGAATGAGATTTTATGTAACCTTTTCTCCATCACATTTTTCCTCTGATTTTTCCCCCTTTCCCTATTCACTCTTAGACTACTTAAAACATGGCCTCTTTCTCTACCCTCTTTTGCACTTCTTTTTGCTGGGATTTCCAATTGCCCACTTTAGAGTGAACAGTGCATTGAATGTGGTCCCAGACTTCTCAGCTGCACTTCATATGTTTGACAGCATGTTCCTTAATGCAATTCTTTGCTTTCAGAGATAGCAATACTTTGCTTGTAATCTTGCTATCGCTCTGAGATTCTGTGCTTGGCTCTCTTTTCATTTATATCTTTTTCCTTAATCATTTCGTCTGCTTCTATGACTTCAAATACTATAAGGAAGCAGCATTCTACTAAGTCTATACCGTTGACCCTTGAACAATACAGATTTGAACTGTGCAGGCCCACTTACATGCAAAATTTTTTCAATAAAAGTTACACCAGATGTGTCAGCCTCTGTTCCCTGCTTCCTCTTCCTCTTCTTCACCTTTTCTGCCTTTACCACCCTTGTGACATCAAGATTAACTCCTCTTTGTCTCCTCTCAACCTACTCAGCATGAAGACAATAGGATGGAGACTTTTATGATGATCCAGTTCCCCTTATATTTTCTCTTCCTTATGATTTCTTAATAACATTCCCCCCACTTATTGTCAGAATACAGTATATACATATAACACATAAAACATACAAAATAGATGTTACTTCACTGCTTTGTCACTGTTAAGGTCTCCGGTTAACAGGAGGTTGTTAGTAGTTAAGTTTGGGGGAGTCAAAAATTATGTATGAGTTTTTTATCATGTGGAGTTTGGCATCCGTAACCCCCATGTTGCTCAAGGGTCAACTGTATTTCCATCCAGATGTTTTTTTTTTTTTTTTTTCTGAGGCAGAGTCTCAAGCTGTCACCCTGGGTAGAGTGCCATGGTATCACAGCAACCTCAAACTCTTGGACTTAAGTGATTCTCTTGCCTCAGCCTCCCAAGAAGCTGGGACTACAGATGCCCATCACAATGCCCAGTCATTTTTTGGTTGCAGTTGTCATTGTTGCTTAGCAGGCCCAGGTTGGGTTAGATCCTGCCACCCTAAGGGTATGTGGCTGACGACCTTTCAACTGAGTTATGGGCACCACCCCATCCCAGACATAATATCTGAATTCTGGACCATTGTCCTCAGCTCTAGTCCTGGGCATCCTGTGCATCACATGCTGAACCCCTAAGCTTTGCTTTGTGAGCATTTCTTCACCTAGTCTGACCTATTTCAGTGGAAAGAACTACTTACATTCTAAAGCCTGAATCCTGTATTTTCCAGATTTATCTTCTACTATCAAGTTCTATTTCTCTGCAGTCTATCCTATCTTTCAGACCCTTTATTTGTCATTTAATCTTTTTATTAGTCTCCCAACTAGGCACAATAATAATCTTTCAAATAAGATGATTATTTCAGAATAATCTTTCAAATATTAAATAAGTACTTCACCTTAAATTGAGTTTCATGTATGGAATAAAACAATTGATTTTTTCAAATTGCCAACTAGTTGTTCCAAATCTATTTACTAAATATTTCTCATTTGATTTCTGAAGTCTATATTATTGTATAATTGATTCATAAACAATTGAGTCTCTTTCTGGTCAATCTTTTTCAATGTATTGATTTTTTTTTTGCTTATCTGGTGACCATACCCTGTATTACAGAGTATGTCTTTATAATATATTGAGATGTTTTATAAAACCAGATTCTTCAGTTTCATCTTTTATTTCTGAATTATCTTTGATATAGTCAATTAATGATTTTTTTCAAATTATTTTTCAATACTTCCTTCACATTTCATTTAAATTACATTGAATTAATGGTATAATATGGTAAAAACTGATGTTTTTACATGTAGCATTGCTTTTGAATAACATGATACACCAACTCATTTATTATCTCAAAATAGCCTTAAATAAAGATCTGTAGTTTATAGATTTTACTTAAGGAATTAAAAAGAGAGATTAAAATGTCCCCTTCTGCCACTTTCTTTTTCAAGGCAATATCGTAGCAAGTACATTCCCTTACAATTTAAGATTGGAATGGAAAGCTAGTCATTCATTTTTACCTCTTCTTTCTTTAATCAAATTGTCTGTGACTCTCTTAAGTCACTCCTCCCTAAACATCTAAAGAGAGTGATTAAGTTCCAGTTTGGGCAGAGATAGCTGAAAATCTTATTTGGCATTTAATAAAAATGTGACCTTATTTTGTAGTCACAACTGGTAAAGTTGTGATATGATAAATACAATTCAATTTTATTAAAAGATGAGCTGTAAATCATATTTTTCTATATTTTCTGTTATATTTTATAGCCCAGGAGATGATCATTCTCTATGATGGATCCAAGCTAACCATATTTACAAAAGGCTAATCTGTAAAACAAAATGCTGAATTGTTATTTTCGAACAGCATATACCAACTTCTAGTGATCTAGTTGAGTTACCCAACAAAAATAGTGATATTAATAACAATGGTTCTTACTGATTTAGAAGGTACTCCATTCCTTGCACAGAGGAAGCATAATGGAGCCTCACCTTTCAGTTCAACCTTGGCTCTTTCAGTTAATCAATCTGTGAATGAGGGCTTATAACTTAACCTCTGAGTGCCTTAGTTGTATCATCTGTAAACTGCTTTGTAGAGGAGTTGTAATGACAAAATCATATATGTTAATAACTTAGTATAGTGCCTGAAACGTACTAAATGAACTGTAAATGTTAAATATTGTTTAGAGAACAAGGATGGTATTCTGAAAATATGAGATTGATTTAATTTAAACTAACTTTATTTCCATATTAATATAAATTATCTTATCCTATAGTCTTCTATCACAATTACTAAAATATGAAGCTTCTCATTCATGAGAATTTTCAACAAAGAATTTTTAACTACCTTTCGCTATCAAAACTTTTCCTTGAAACAATAGAGCCAGACTTTTAAAGAGGGAAAACAGGTATTTATAACTTGTATTACAAATTAAGAGACAACTGTGGTGCTCAGATCAACAAACTTTTACTACAAGTGAAAGTCAACAAGAGCTCAGCATCTGACATAGGAACACTTGAGGTGTTCTCAAGTTTGGGAGGATCAAGGTAGTGTTGGGAATAGATCCCACTAGATAGAAGTGGGTGATAGAAGTTCCAAATGGGTTAAGGAGAAAACCAAAAGTAAAGGGGTCTTGCAACTGGCTTGCTGTTGAGAACTGTGGGAAGAGACCCCTTGGCAAGAGGGGAAATGATAGTGTAGTGAGCTTAGGGGATGGTTAACAGAGTACCTGGTTCTCTGCTGGATCTTAAGTCTTGAGAACCTAGAAATTTTAGTATGCCCTCAGAAGTACAACTAGGAATTTAAGTGTTATGGATCTGTCCTGGGGCCATTGAGGTGAAAGGGTAAGGAGAGTTTCCAGTTTAGCCCCTGAGGTGGATTATCAAATGCTGATGGAAGTTAAGACTGAGATGGAGTACATGCAGAGTGCAGAGGTGGAACCTAGTCAATGAACTAGGGCTTTCCCTGGGATGCAGATTGAAAGCTGAACATGCTGGTGTCTTGACCTGGGTTAGACATTTGTGGCCAGTGTGTCCAGTGAACCAAGAATCACAAAAACTGTTATGTGGGTTCAGAGGGCTGTACAAACACCTACATTTATAGCAATGGATCCTTTAACAATCACTGCAGAAATACACGTCCCTCTGCCATCTAAGGGTAAAAGAATAAAGAACTGGGAAAAACTGAGTATTTACTGAAAAGATCCAGTTTATCTAGAAGAAACTGAATTAGTTCTAATTGGTTAGTTCACCATACACAGAAGTAGGGACTGTAGTGGAATCAGAGTACAGTTTTAGAAAGTATTCTGTATTTGTCTCTCATTTGAGTCATGATGTGTATGTGTCAACCTCCAATGCATACCATCTATGGATGACTACTTTTTTCTCCTCTATTTGGAGTTTTAAAAAAGAAAAAAAAAGGCACACAAAAGCACAAGGTGGGGCAGGAGGAACAAGCTAACTTCTAGTCACTCCATTTATATATGGTAGAATGATTTAATATTTTCCTTTTTTTATTATTTTATTGAATGGTAACTATGTACATTAATACACTTCTGGGATATAGTGTGGGGTTTTCACTTGCAATCTGAAATACTTCCATCAAACTGATCAACACAGCCTTCATGTCATTTTCTCAGTTATAGTTTTAAAACATTCTGGTTCTACTCTTAGAGAGTTTCACTTGTACCCCTGTAAGATATATCTCAAAAATGGTCCCTCC